>JAVQJF010037300.1:0-71799 GCA_036023855.1 Gadopsis marmoratus
TCAGGGAGCAGCGGGTTGAGATTTGAGAATGAGGAAAAATTGTTATATTGCTTCAGAGTGTCTGTTTTCCTCCACACGCCGTATAAATACAAAGGCCTATTTGTCAACTATGACACTGATACTTAACAGCAGTCTGTGCTGCAAGACTGTTGGTGTCGTCCTGTGGCTTTTAGAAAAATGGGATTTAACCAAAAATGGATTCTGAGTCTGTATGTGTGTGTATGTGTGAGTGGCTGTGTTTATTTTGAACGAGCGTGGACCAGCTAGTAGAGAAAGACATATTAATTACTTTGCCATACCATTCTTGAATATAGTGTAAATGTGTTGTTGTCTTTCAAACCAAAAAACTTACTTTAGCAGTCTTTCCCATTTTTTCCAGTGTTGCAGCAGAAATAATTCATGCAAATTCAACCAATCCTCACATTATTCCAACATAATTATCACCATCGCTAACCTATTTAGCTGAGTCTTTTGCATATTGTTCCAGTTCTTTATTTATGACACCAGCTGCACTAAAACATTCATTTTGAAGATATATTTTGTCTCCTGCTGCATCTAATTACATGTTTTGAGTATCGTGAGTTCTCTAAAGCTGCATTAATTGAGTTTGTGCTACTAGGGGGAAGAAAAAAACATAACAAACAAGCTATGGTATAGCTGATCTGTTAGCAAACAGTTGCCTACTTACACATTCAACGAACAGCAATAGTCTCTATTATACTGCGTTCTATATCTGAAACCTTCTCACTGTTTTTAAAACCTTGTTCAGTGGCTCTGATTACACTGCAGTCCCCCTTTCTCTGATTTCATCTCACTATCTCAGCCCGCACTGGCTTTTCTCTGAGCAAAGAAACAAAAGACGAGTTACAATGGCTGGAATTTTTATATCACGATCCTATTCAGTATTCTGGGGAAGCTTATGCTGAAAATGCATCGGCTACAACTCTATACAATATGATTGCCTGTCTGTCTACCTATTCATGCCAACTCACAGTAAAAGAAATCTGTCCTATTGTTCTCTTCATTCCTCCACAACCCAGTCTCTGCAGAGGGACTTTTGTCGATTACAGTATTATATTGTCATGAGGTTTCTGTCCGATGTGTTAGTGTCATGAGAACTAAGGAAATCTATAAATACTGCAGCATTGGCCGGTCCAAATCTAGCATTTAACATTTATTTTTAAAGATTTTGTGCCACACAGGCAGTGTATGAAGAACCAGACCTGCCTTCAAGGAACTAAATAAAACGGTCAAGTAAACTGGGGATGTTTGGGCTTCATGCATGAAGGGAAAAGAGTGAGAGGACATCTGGAGTTTGTTGTTTTGTGTCCACATATCTGCACCATAGAAAAGAAAGTGCAATAACTAAAGTTTAAACAAAATAAAATATAAAGAAATCGAGCACACTCCTTGAATTGGTTTGCAAGACACAGAGTTGGTACATTTAAGCTCTTTACCAGCACTGATTAGGAATTTCTACAAGTAGTATTTATGGCAACCAAGGCACCTCAGCTCTTACTCTTTGCACCACTTGCTTCCTCATGTTTTTTCCTTCTTGGAATTACATATTTTATTTATGTCTCCCAAACATGATGTTTTTTAAAGGGGCAGGATGCATTTTAGGCAGTTCTTCTACAGCACGGTAGCAATACAGTAGTGGAGATATAGATCAATCTGTATTTGTGTTCCTCAGATCAGGAGCTGAACTCAAATTGATGTCATAGATTCAGGAGCTTTGAAAAATGAGGGCAATCATTCACATCAATGTGACCAATTTTACCATTTTACCCCCGTTTTCAGTGTATTGGAATTTGTATTAAACTCTAATGTGAATGAGCTGGCCTCACTGAAGAGCCATTAGTGTACCAATAGAAGCCTGTCAAGCCTTTTGTCTCTACTCAGTGGTGATTTAGCCCGTAAAGGCTGCTGCTGCATATCTGAGCTACCATTTACATTGATTTGCCATAGTTACTTTCAAAGGTATCAAATCAGCTTTGTGTGTGTATTTTTTCACTTCTGCAGTAAAATAAATCGTGTCCTGTTTGTAGAAGCTTCCATTTACTGTCGCAGACATGTGCCAGCTGAGTCCATCAAAGACAATGCTGTTCTGTGTGTTGAGAATCAAGCTAGTATAAAGAAATCTCTCTGCTCTAGTTGAATCTTCGCTGTGCTGCTGTACAAAAACATGCACCCTGGCTTATCGGTTGTTAGTTCTATGAAAGCATTTTACATTGTTTAAAAGATAGTTTTAAACAGACTTTCTATAGTCAGGCTAATTGAACAATAAAGTGCGGTAATTCCCATGTGTTCATAATGATATAAGCTGCAAGGAATATTCAGTACTCAATTAATTTCAGAACAGGCCTCTCATTTTATGCTGTTTTTCTGTTTTTCTCCTCTACTGAGAACCTCGGGGGAAGACTTTTGACAGCTGTTATTTGCATAGTTTTCTTAGGAATGATCTTGATGTGTTGACAGTCCTATCCAACTGTTCCCCAGGGCTCTCCAGAGTAATAACTCAGTAAGGTATGCTTAGAACTCACAGAATCCATCTTATTGCCCATCACAGGCAGTGAGCCGCCGAATGTTACCTAAATGAGAACAAAAAAAAAAAATAGTAGGCAGATGAGATTGAAGTAAACCTTTTGCATAGTTTGATTTGATTTCCTCCTGCCAGTGTGGGCCATTAATGTTAAAATAATTTCCAATGCCAGAACCAAACTGTCTACCTGTCTGCATTCTACCTTAAATGGACTTGACATCAAACATATTGTTGCACTGACAGACAAGTGATTCAAGAGATGCATGCTCATGTTGTTCTTAGCATTGTAACTTGCATCCAAACAGAGATTCATCTCATGTCAAAAGAGTGTGACATAGTGTCCAAAAACAGTGTTTTACTACATAGGATACAAGTCAGCAGAAGTACACACTTAAACCTGCAAGGACATATAAAAATTAAATGAAACAAAACCATACAGTTCCCCACAAAACCTCTTGCACTGCCAATAAGAGGATAAGCTCCTCTGTTCTGTCCACTGTGTTGTAAACAACATTGTGGGGAGCTGCCACAAGTTCTTGCAAGACCTCCACTGGGTCTTCAGACCAAACTCTTTGATTTTTGTGATGTCCAGGTGGCCAGTTGAGACACTCCAGGTAAACACTTCCCCAAATCCAGAACCCGCCTACTACCTCATGACACAAACGTGTTGAAATAACCAAACAGGTGCAAACACAAAACAGTGGACTGTCTCCTCTTGATAATGACATTGTGGCTAAATTTGCACCTCTGCTGGCTTTGTGCTTGTACGAAAATAGAAGTCCTAGTTTATTCAGTCTGACTGTACTAATCTTGCTGTCTGCCATCTTCACAGGTGTGCGGTCTGACATTTGGATGCTTTGTCTTCCATGCATCTATCAGATCATACTAGCTCACTATATTTGGACAGATGAGTCTTAAGAGACTCTTTGTTTGTCCTGTACAAAATAATATCCTTTATACAGATCCAGGTTCATCCCAGTACATTACTGTCACTCCTATAGTCACACTCTCAACTTCTTAACAAACTATCACTTCTCTGCAACATAAACACTGATGATGCCCCCTGCCTCTGCTTGCTCACTCCTTCACTACCTTAATGGCACATTAAATAACAAAGCCTAACCTTGATGAAAAGAGAACAGGACATGTAAGAATCATTTCAAGGAACCGTGATGAGTTAAAATACGACTAAAAAATGTCATGAATGATATCACTGTTTTACTGTTTTGATGACGTCTTGCAGTTTTTATCAGTGTTTCTGGTGTGAAATCAACTCATTCAAAAGACTGCCAGACTGAACCGCACATAATTTGATGCAGTAAAAATAAAAACAAAATACAGAAAGGTGTTGATGATGTGTCTATGACATTGTACCATAACTGCAGACAGGTAAAAAGAGAAAGAAAATGTATTTACTTAAACTCATACAAATGACACACAGTTTCTTATCTTCAACGTGCAATGATTGATTTATTTGGCCACTTAAGGGCAGCATAATATAATGGTGAATGCGACATTGACATATCTTCTTCACCTTTTAGTTATATATGGCAAAGTTGTTAGCAAACAGTTGCTTATTCACGCAGCCAGCAGACAAGGAGCAACATTTATCATTCATTTGGAGTCATGTTTGTGTCTCTTTTAGCTCTGTTTTTGGTCTCTACCACTCCTGAAGCTGCTAAATGCTCCATTGTGTTCACTAGTGGCTAACTATGTCTGTCTGCTGTTTGGTGCTGAGCAGTTAGTGTACAGTGGGGTTTTAGAGCACATGGAAGAATTTTGCCTTGAAGGCCTTTAGGGAGTCGGGGGATGTAAGAGCGAAGTCCATATAGGGAGAAGGTCAGGATGCATGAGTGGATCAAATACTGGACTTTCACCCAGCAGACTGCTGTTTGTGTCCCACGTAAAACATCGAGAAGAACAAGTTTACTTCTATACTTTTACTAAGTAGTTTTAGTGTCTAAACCTAACCAAACTGCGACCGTTTCACAACGTTAACCACATGTCAGAAAGCCTTTCTGACAGAAAGCCTTTGAGGCAAACTTCCCTAATGAAAACAGCTAACTGCTACGACCAAAAATGCGTCCATGAGAGCGGTGAGAGTGAACTAAAGCAATAAAGTTGTGGGCTAAACATTGAGCTGAAACTTTATAAAGCTCCGACAATAATTCTCTCTAGGCACGTGATTGCTTTCACATTGTTACAGTACAAAGATACATTAAAGATAATGTATGCATACCAATATATAACCTTTTTTTCCTTTTGTGTAATTCTTAAACTTCCTTATTATAATGGTGGGAAATCTACTGAATATGCAGGAGCAACCAAGTCAGCGCCTTTTAACTCTATTTCCATGTTTTCAATTAAGCATGAAATGAAACTGCGGTGTGGGTCCTGGTTTATAGATGGAGCAATTATCCCGAACATGGAAAAAATCAGTCAAAATAAGTTTCAAACCAATCATTGTGTTGGGGAGAAGCTTGTTCTTATAAGTTAAATGTTCATCATATTTCCACGACTGTAATTTGTGTGCATGTCGTTGTCCACCTGAAGGGAACTCCTAATAGCTCTGCTGGGCTTCTAAATCCCAGAGAAGATGAGAGTACTTTCTTTGGTTTTGAGAGACGATGAAATGGTTTTCTTCAAATATGAATTACCAAATATTCATGGGTTGAATCGTGGGTCAATTAGGACTGATTTGCCACTCTGACATTTTGGATAGATATGGGACCTGCTTCTCCTGCACTTAAACTATTCCCATGACTAAAACAATAATGTACCCCCCTCCAAAGGCCCCAGCATGCAGCTCATTATCCTCACTGCTGTGGGTCTTTTGAAGGAGAACTACAACCAACTTCTTTCTGATCCTCTGATCATCTCTGCAACTACAGCTCTTTTCTTTTTCACCCTCCCACCATTAGAGTTTAAACACAGGTCTTAAAATTGGCACAGTATGATTTTATTGAATAAACAGAAGAATCACTGAGAACAGAAAGGACGTATTATCATGTTAATACCTTTTACATATTGTGCTATTTGTCGTTCTTTCACAATATAACACTCGGATGCCTTCTTTAACGAAGTGGCATGTTTTTGACGCAAACCCTCTTTGTTTGGTTCAGAAGAGCGAAACAGCACACGATCTCATGCAATTGTTACATTTGGAAACAGAGCTCAACCGTAACAGTTGCCCTGCTGCCTTGGGCAACCAGATTTGGACCGCTATCAAGCATCTGTGCAGTTTGTTTCTCCCCATTGGTCAACAACGTTTACTATGAAAAAAGATGGAAACAGTGAAATAGAGTGTGGAATAAAAGAACATCACTGAATAACCTACAAAAGAAGAGCAGATATACTGAGACAGCCAAACTCAACCAGAAGAGAAGAAACAGAGGGCACAGAGAGCGCCATGCTTTAGAGTATGAATGTAGCAAACGGAGACAACACCCTTATTTATAAATGATAGACACAGCCTCCACCCTAGCAGTAAGAAAGACATTACAGCTTAAAAGCTTGTGGGAAGTGTATGTTCTACATGCATGAAAGGATTTTATTTCCGTACCACTATATACACACTAAGACAATGGAGGCCTAAAGGTTGGAGAAGCAGCTTGTGACTGGAAAGTTGGTACTGCCAGCAAAGATCGCGGGAGAGGAAGTGAAAGAGCAGTGCTTGCCACTCCCAAATTACCACTGCTGAGGTGCCCTAAAGCAAACATCTCTGACACAAACATGAAAAACCCAAGAAGCAAACTCGCTCTCACCCAATGATACAGGAAAACCAGCAATGAGGAAAGAAAAACTGTCAAAACTCCCTGTGGGCCTCAGATTCACTTAGCAGCAGTTTTACACTTTCACTAACAGATTCCCAGCATGCAACAAGAGAGACGGCAAACAAGAGACAGAGAGAGGAAGTACTATGTCTTCAGGTTCAACAGTATGCTGCACAGATTTGACCTGTATGTGTCTGTTTTGATGTCGGTTGATGTATAAATGCTGTGCTCTCCTCTGTATATTTTTCAGGTGGCTGTGACAGGGGCACCCCCGGGGCAGGACCCATGAGGAGTCATAGAAGATGCTCACAGCCTGGGCGCTTCTGCTCTTCTTAGCCATGTGGGTGAGAAGCACCTCTGGTGGCCCGCTCTCCTTCAGAATAGGTAAATTGTACGAGAAAATCACAAGATTGTACGGTCTTGTAACAGTGGATAAACAGCTGCCCACACGTTGATCCTGGAAGTCTTCTTTCTTTATTGGTATAGAGACATTATGAGAAAAAAAATTATTTTTCATATTAATTTAAAAATCTGTAAATGAATAAATTTTTAATGATTGAACTTGATCTTAAATGAAATAACTGTAAAAATATCAAATTGATAGTACAGACTAACTTCACAGTCTCTAATGGGAAAATTGGCTGAGAAATTGACAAATACTCACGTTTTCTCTGGTGCATAACTTAAGGTATCAACAGGCTAAAGAAAATCATATATCGATATGAAACAATCCTAATTGGCTCTGCAATAGACAAGAATCAGTCTGTGCTAAATAAATTATCCACATTTGTTTTATGCAGTGTTGCAGAGAGAAATTCATGGAGTACCTGTGTAGGGAAGAGTTTATTTTAGTTCAACATCTCAATATACTATTGACATCCATAACAAGCAGTCAATTTAGGGATTCATTTAAACAATTAAATTACATGTTTATTATATCAGAATAACTGGAGAGAGAAGTTTCATAATGTATATACCTTCTACTATCCATTCATTCAGTACAGCTGTGACTGAAAATAAATCCACAATTAGCTGAAATTAGCTGCAATCCTTATAGGGAATTACTGAACATGGAACTACATTCAGTAAAAGCAGAAAGCAGAAACCATTGTGATATTCTGCTTCTGGAAACAGTGGCAGATCGGTGGACCAAGGTTGAAACTGACTGCACTTTGCATCTGGCACTAGGGCGTGGTTCAAACATGCCAGAGTCTGCTGTTAACCAATGGGAGTTGTTCCTTCTTGTTAATATTCTTCTACAGTCAGCAGGTCTGTGACACCCTGTCACTAGCACCCTGTCTACCAAAGGTTTGACTGACTGTCTCTTTATTTCTGTATAGACCCCTTGTCTTAGTTGAGAAAAGGTGTGTGTGTGTGTGCGCGCACTGTATATAGTAACAGATGGGAAGCACAGGTAAAGATAGATGTTGAGAATGAGATTATAGTATATTATAGCAAGGTTGTCAACTTTCAGGAACAGCTGAGAATGTGATTTGTTGCAAGGGGAGAAGGGTGGAAGTTAATAACAAATGCCCAAGTGGTTTTTCTAAGGCTATTAAATGATCAAGTAAACACAAACAGTGCTTTAAAAATGAGCAGAAAAATTAAGCACAGAACCATTGAAAACAAATAGTTTGTCTGTGAAAACTAGTCTCCTCTGATGTAATGGATTCAGTTCTCAACATGATAAAGCTACAGTGAGTATTTTCTGCAGAAATGAGTTTCAGTAATAGTGAAAGCACTGTTGAATTTATCTCAGAGAAAGCCCCAGTCTCACAGGCTCTTAAATGCATTTTGAAACTTTAATGCAGCCTCTTCTTGATCTTTCCCTTTCTCCTTTTACTTCTACAATTGTGTCAGTCTTATTATCCTTCCAGTACGTTGATCCCCGGCAACATGGAGTCAGTTCAACGTTCATCATTGAATTGTATCAATCATTTCTTATTTGTGAACAAGACAGTTTTTGGGTGGTTTGGCATATGATGCCTCAAACCAACTTCTGTATTTTGAAAACAACACAGCTTCAAAGTTTAGTGTATCAATAAGACCAAGAACAAATCATTCCTTGTTCGTGAATGTTGTTGGATAAATGACTAATAGCACAATGCCTCTGCTTTCCCTTTGCACTCTGTTCCACCCTCCACCTGATTGTACAAAGGCACCTCCGCTGCGATGGTGGTTTATGTTTATCTCAGTCATGTTCTGTCGTTGATGGATAATTAGGCAGTTGGCCAGTATTTCCTGTTCTTCTAATGTCATCTGTGCACAGCACCATCCTCTTTGCCGGTCTACTGTCAGTATGTGTTTGTGTGCTCTGCCTCTGTGTGTGTGTGTGCGTGTGTTTATGCACAGGGCAGTACAAGGCATAGATATGCACATGCACAGACACACGCAGCCACACACACATTTCAAAGCACACCAAGACACGCAAACAAACACCTACCCCCAAACACCACCACAAACTCCCTGCCATTTGCGCTCTAGGATGGTATTTAACATGGCTGTCCCTAGAGTCCTGCCTGGCTGGCATAATGTCACTGTCTGGCCTTCTCTGAATGTATCAGGGCCAAAAACAACCTCCCGCCCCTGCCACATTCCCCGTCAGGACCATCCAGCAGCCAGCAGCAAACTGAGAGTAGGTGAACTGAGGAGCCTCTCTTTGTCTCTGTTGTGTAGTTGGAAAATCAAGGGATAAAATTGACTTTCTGTTTGTAAATTAGTTGTAATGTATGGTAGGACTATACGCCCTCTGATGGACTTTCTGACTGGGAAGAGAGGTTCAAATAAAAGTATTTTATGGCATTTTGTTTTACTACTGTAATATGCAGTGTTGCTGGAAGTTTTTGTAGCGTAATGAAAGATACATTTCAGCAATATTGACCACAGAAAGTGTAAATAATTTTGCCAGTGAATTTGCTTCAGTATTGCTTCTAATAAGAAACACCACACAGACAAGAGCAGCATTAAGAAATCATGAGTAGCATAATTTAATAGACAGTATATTAGGTCGAATTAATTCACAAAATACTTTCATGAACGAACATTCTGTTGAGAAGACCTCTTATTATTTCAGACACGGGGCTACATAAGTAGGTGCTGCATATTATTACATGAAAAATCCCTGTTTACTGCCATATGGTGCATCTTGTTGTTGTGGGTGGTATTCCCCCATTAGTTAAGTGAAGGAGCGTCTGCCGTTTACTTTCATCCAGTCAATAAGCCGCTGTTTATGCTAAAATCATCTTCCACACACACATAATCACAACTGTGAGCTGATTAATACGGGGAGTGAAAATCTAGGAAAATAGTCAGGAGAATTACAGGATCCTTCATTAGAGCTACATACATCAACACTGCCAACTCTGTCTTACACTGCAGAGCGAGCACTCTCCGCTCCATAAATACACACACACACACACAGCCTCTGTCCAGTTCAATATCAGAATATAAAAGACAATTATCTGCTTTTCATAACTCAAAGGCAGTTAGCGATTTCATAGGAGAGGGATTGCATTTCTTACTGAAATTATTCATTAATAAAAAAGATAGTAGGAGGAAAGCAAAATGGTGTAATGTGATTGATGTTTTGTTTTATTTCACTATTGTGCCTCCTCAGCATGATCAACTACTTAATCTTAAGGGCTTCCAAATAAGTGAGTCTCAATACACTGTATTAATCAGTGTAGCAGATGTGTCTATTATTTATTTAAAAAAATCCAAACAGGCACTCAAATCAGGTTCTCTTATCTCTCTGACACAGAATGTTTCCTGGCATTGAGCGTCACCACAGGGAAGGCCTCCTCCTATGAGACCAACACTAACTTTAACTGTTGGCACTGTTGGTGTCGGCTCACTCAAGTGCTATGAAATTCACTCAGCAGATATCCTTTCTCTCACCTTATATGTGCTGTCTGCAAGCAGGAGAGCTGGCTCTGGATTTCATTTTTAGAGCATGAATAGTCGCTTGTTAACCAGAGTAAGGATTCATATTGAATTACTTGTAGTGTATTAAAAAAAAAACTCCAGATATTGTACTGCCACTGACATTTCATGAATAATCACTGTTCTTATTATTAGGTCCTCGGGGATAACTCAAGAGCCAGGCTGTCTGTTTGTTGCTATTTGCCCATTTTATTATTAATTTCTTTTTCGCCCTTTCACTGTAGTTAGGATCACAGTGGCAACAGGATGGGCAGAGCAACCCATGCAAATCTTTTCCAGCATCTTCCTCTAGCTCTCCGTCTGATTCCCATGTTCTCACAGGCCAGCTAAGAGATGTAATCCCTCCAGCATGTCCTGCGTCTACCCCTTGGTCTTCTCCTGTGGCGTCCTTATTAATAGACATCTGAAAGTAAACTTGCTCTTCTCTATGTAAAGAAGCAATAGTTTCATACTGCAGTCATCACAAATTGCTAAACTTAACACTGTACCACATAGAGTGAATTATATATTGTATTACACAGTATTATCACTTTTGAGAAAACGGCTGGATTTATTATTGTCGGCATTGTTTCAGATGCTGCAACATCTGACAAATAACAGCATGTTAATGAATCATGTAATGATGTTTGCATTAGTTCAGGCAAAACGTATAACTAATGTCATCAGCTGACAATCAAGGGATTTATGTAAATTATCCCCAATCAATTATGACACCTTATTAAGACAAGTCATAACTACATTCTAACTAAAATATAAATGAGACTTGTATTATAGCTAAATACTGGGACATGTGCACTTTGTGGAACCTGCTGCTGTACTCATAAACACACACTGGAAGAGATCCAGCCTGAGGCTTGTTAAACACAAAATGTTCATACTTCTTTACATTAGTACTCTAAAAAAACATTTAAAGAGCATCACTGACTGTTGAGGGAGCAGCAACCAGACTACTCCACGGGAAAAAGACAGACAAATCTTCCTTTGCCTCTTTGCTCCCTTTTCCACACTCAGTGGGAGAACACGATAGTGGATTCTCAGTGGGCTAAATTCAATTGGCTCCACTTTTGCAGCAGTGTAGGCTGAGCCTGCACTGACTTTACCCAGCCTCCCAAGGCTGGCATCACTGGAGCTGTTAGTCATCGTGGGATGCAGTTTGTGGTGAGATAGATGTAAGGAAGGCAAAAGGTACGAGTATGATGTAGTGACTCTCACTGGAGACACCCCTTGTTAAGCAAATATAGTGGAACTGCAGTAGCTCTCTCTTTAAGTTGTAGCCTCAGGGGAAGTCCTGATAAATATGCATTTGTGTGTGTGCTACTTAGAGACACAAACACCTGTAGCCATATAGTGCATCACACACACAAATACCAAATTAGATTTTGCGGTGATTTTGTTTTATTTCAGTCAGACTTGACACTAAATTTTGCAAAACTCCTTCTCACATTCAATTTAACATTTATTGTCAGCATTTTTTAAAAATGATTTATTCCAACAATATGTGTGCATGGCAGCTATAGTATGGTGAAAGTATAGTAAAGCTTAGGCAAGTAAAACACTTAGTTCTTAGTTATGGTTCTTAAAAATAATTATATTTTTTCAAACTTTTGTCTCCAGTACGACATGCTACATGCTCATCTACTTACTGCTCTGATACTGAATGTAGGCATCAGACATACATCATGTGCTGCAGAATCATCCAATATGAGCATCATATCTAGGGATACTGAGCTTGTGTGTGTGTGAGAGAGAGTGCATTTAGGCGTTTGTTCATGCATTGTACATATATGCGTACACACACATACATATGTATGTCCAGTCACAACGTGTGACCAGTGAAATTTAAGCCCACAGGTAAAGTCTAATAGCATAATTAGACCTGCTGAGCTAAAACCCACAATCCAGCAGCACCACACTGTCAATTTCTTCAGTTTAGCCCCATGCACACTCACAGTGACTTATTAAGGCTGGCTGCTAGAACAACCATGGCTGAGTCACTGTGCCCTTGCCTCCAGTCAGGTTCATTTTGCCCTCATACACGCTTAACTTCAGATGGCATCTATGAGGGAAGAGGGGTAAATAACTGTGAGGGAAGTATCCTGCGTCGCTTTGAAATGTCTCTGAAACGAAACGTTCACATGTTTCTTATGAATGGAGGCTAAAGCAGAGACAGCAGAGGAGCCATGTGAGGAGGCTTCATGATTAATCTCCCTGCTTTTAATTACTCAGCCATGTGCTGTGTGAGTCATTAGGTTAATGACACTCAGACATGTGTAGACCTGAAGCTACAGGGCACATCTGAGCTAAGCCCCTTTTTAAGTTGACCACCTGTTACAAGACCCAACTGCCCAGTTGCCTCTGTTTCACTCAGATGCCAGCAAAGGTAATGAGCACTATGTCAGAAAGAAAGGGGACTTTAATTACATAACAGCGTGTGTGCGCCTGGAGGTTGTTACCGGATATGTTTCCTCAAAAGTAAGTCCCCCAATTTTAAAATGTTTGTTTAGGATTTTTTGGGAGGAAATAATGTGAATGTGAGTAGAACGCAGCCCAAGTACACGTTGAGTCAAATCTCAACCTTGGGCGTCAACTGAAAGAGGGAGAGTTTATGATTAATCTCTAAGGTTTTAATTACCAGGGCAGGTGCTGGGACCAGTCATTAAGTTAATGGAACAAATGGCAGATAGGAGTGATGTTTTGCAATTATGCACACTACTTTGCTCCTGAGCTTACTGCATAAATTATTCAATAAATCTGATAAAGTCAGATCTACTTTGCACAGGCATGTAGAGTGTGTGTACACTTAATTACACAAAAGTACACAAAACACACCCTCCTGAATTAATGTATCCTCATAGGATTGATAAAGACAAACTCAAATGAAAGTTTGCACATTTGCCTATTCACATGTGCACATACTCTAGATGCACTCATGGGAAATGCTTCCCTCTCCTCAGCTACACACAAACATGAAGACATTGGTACTTAAATTATTAACAAACTAATTACAAGCTGCAGGGTGGTGTTTGTGGATGTGTAATGGAGCTCGTCACATGCTGAGATGGAAGGCATGAGCTTAGTTCATATAAAACTGTGTGAACGCTTTGCAGTCCCGTGGTGGTGTAGAATGAAGGTCATAACTAGGGTATTGTTGCCGCAGAATCATGGCTGAAGTTTAAATAAAATTAAGTAATTGCTCTCAATTGCTGAGATCTCACAGTATCTATATCAGAATATAGCCTATGGATCATCCATTAAATATTACATGTGCCTGTGGATCAATCATTTACACTGAACGGTTTGAGGCATTATGATGCTGCAATACCAGTTTACCATAGGATATGTGCACACTTAAATGCAATCATGTACAATAAATACTACCTTGTGAAAGTTGGGATGTGGTGAAGACTGTCATTGATGTGCTGAATGGATGGTGTTGTCTACCCCTATTTAGATGGTGGAATGTCTAAACAAAAACTTAACCCTCTTCAACCAAATCTCGCATGGCACTCCCCTCCCCTGGATCTATCTGAGACAAAACCTTGAGGCCATCATATAAACAATATACCATCATCTCTTACCCTCTGCGTTATGGTAAAACTTTGGTATAGCAAGCTCTCTATCTACTGCTATAACCTACCTCTTAAGAAGGTCCTTGCATAATTTCATAAGTCTTATCTACTACTTTGCAGATGATATCCACTTATTCATGTTGTTGCCTTAAAGGGAGTCACAATGTATTCTTTAAAATGTCAAAAAATTCTAATTAAATCAAATTTTTGCTCCAGTCAGCCATCATCATATCCCTAACATGAAGGAAACCAGACTTTACCTCAGAAAATTAGGTGGCATATTTGACCAGCAGGGCAGAATGCTTGATTGATTCCTATTTTTCTAGATGAAGAACACAGATATGATGATTATAATGAATGATTTGATCTCAACCTGACTTGGACATGATCACTCATGCATTTATTTTATACCGCTTTGATGATTGTATGTCCCTTTCCACTTGCCTTAGCAACATATTCCTCGATCACTTAAAAGTGGTCCATAATGCTACTGCAAGGCCATGTCATTTTTATTCTGGCTTCCTGTAAAACTCAGAATCCAGTTGAGAGCATTATGATTATGTTTAGAGGCCTGCATGATTAGTCAGCAACCTTCATAAATGAGCTATAGTTCTGTTCTACTGCATGCTGGGTGTGTAATCTGCAATAACTAGCAGTTTATACTTTGCCCTGTATTTTCTACAGGAAGAAGCAGGGATGGTTTTCCACTGTTTATTTTTATTCATCCCACATTTGCACCTTACAACGCTGCATCTCCCAGACAAGGACATCAATTTTCTCTTAGCTCTACCTGTTTTTGTGCAACAGATCTTGACTCTCCTCATCCATTACAGCCTGTGCATTGTGGAGAGAGCACTGCTTTTGAAGAGACTTAGAGGACATGATTTGATTAGTCACGATTGATGCCAAGCAAACACTTATTGTAATTTATTCCCCCTCTTCTAAACCATTTTACACCTGCATCACGTGTGCACCACTGCTGTGCTAACGCCTTTGGTCATAAAATGACTAAATATGTGTTGCCACGGCCAACCGTGCGAGCTCCATGAACTTTTGCCAGTGCCAGTACTTGCGCTTTATAACTATAAATGCTGAAAATGCTCTGCTTTTCATCTTGTAGAGAGCTATTATCTCCTGGAAGCCAGTGGGGGAAACAGCTTTTGTTGACTGGGTTTTGATTAGGGCAGAACAGCAAAACCTTAATGCCAGGTACATACGCATGCATATACTGGCTCATTGATATACAGTACTTAAGCAACAGGCACAGGCATTTTCTCTCTGGCTCTGTGTATCTGGATATTTTTAATTGCACTGTCACGTAAATTTCCTAATGTCTGCTCATTTAGCTTCTTGTTACTCTGTTGCAGCGAAAATATTGTTAAACTACAGCAGTGGTGGCTGCACACCATAGCTTCTGAAAACAATTATGAAAAATTATTTATTTCTTGAGTTTCAAAGCGATCACGTAATTTTGTTGACTTAAAGATCATCCTTTCTACACTAATATGTGCTGTAGTGTGAAATAGATGGTGAATACATTGATCTATGTCCTGCAATTTCTCCACTGAGGGACTAATAAAAGTTTATCTTATCGCATCTTATCTTTCCTATTTAGAAACCACTGAGAGTATCTTAGTTTTCCACACATTGAATTGTGCCTTAAAATGTCTGTTTGTCCTGGTGACCTACAATAAATCACCAAGTTTAAAGTATTGTTTTTACTGTACCTTTGCGTCTATATAAGGACATCTATAAAATGGGATGTGGTGATTGTACTCTACTTAATACTGCAGGTAGAGTAATGTTCAGGGATAATTATGGCAGGATGATCATTTTTCAACAAATGAAAGTGTTGGTCAAAGTGATCTTAATTCAGAAGAAAAAGGCATGGACTTCTTTTAATCTGCTATGATTGCCCATCATGCTTTACAATTGTCAAGAAGGTTTGGTGGCTGGAAGGTTCATACATCTATCACCACCACCTGTTTTCTCTGCCTCACTTCAGCCTCTGGGGTCTGTGAAATGGTGCAGCAGGGAATTTGTCTTCTTTCTCTGTGAATTGTAAATGCCTCCCTTGCAGTCTTTTTTCAAATTTTTCCATTCTTCTCCCAAATTCGTATTTGCCAATTCCTCTTGTACTCTTGTGCTTGCCACTGTTTACCTGCAGAGGGTAAAGATAGTCAAGTGTCTCCCACATGTGGAGTCACAAGCTGCTGCTTTTCTTCTGACAGCAAGTCCCTTCTATTCAGGCACCCTGACCAACTAGTAGGAACAGGAACATAATCCCTCTCTGGGCCTTGTGAAGGTGGACGAGTGCTTTAATCCGTGGGCCACTTGGGTGTCTGGGGTAGTGTAAAACCGTTCTGAGACTATTTGAAAAGGTTTAATCCTTGACACCATCAGATGGTGAGATAAGACGACTGACACAACAAACACAAAAATGAAAGGTCAAAGTTTTATAAAGATAAACATAACAATATAATGAGAATTTAAAAACCTAAAATACCATTTTGAGTCAACAGCCTTAATAAGCTGTGCCTTCATATTTAAGAAATACATGGTGCATTCAATTATTTAAATGCAAAGGTCATTTTGTAAATGTTTTACAGTAGCTTCAGGCTAGCTCAGAGCTTCCTAGATAGGCATTGAGATGAAAGAGATGGGGCCCAACAACATGACACAAAATAGCAAAAAAAATCTACTGTGCATCCTGTTTAATGGATGAGAAATGTTGACTGGTTTGGCAGTTGGGAAAAAAAACAAAACACCATTGGTTGGTAGCTTGCAAATGTTATATGGATAGTACATAGTGCTGTAGGTGAGTTTTGGGACCATTTATTTTTAAAACATTTTTTTTAGAAACAGAAAATCTGTATTTTTGAAAACACTACATGCTGTCTTTAACATTTGGCAAATAATGTTTTACGTAAAGATATACGCCTTACAGTGCATCAGCCCTAGCAGCCTCCCATATAACCAGGTGGTGAATTTTTCACACTGATTTGGTTCCTGTGCCCTGGTGTCAAATGCCTTTCTTGTTTCATCCATCCATTTTATACCTGCATGAGCTAATTTGCCACACACACGTGCACATATGGAGACCCCTCTCCTACGGCAGATATACACTCTCCTCCCTTGACGCCACATTCTGCCGGTCCGATTCCATTATTCCACATCTTTGATCATGGTTCACAGTGAAGAGTTTGGCGAGTTCTCAGAGCCCCCCTCCCCAGCTGTTGCCAGGCCCTCTGCCATTACAATCGGTTGGCACAGCCATCGGCAGCTGCCACCCTTGCCTTGAGCACCACCTCTGGCTACACAGATGCCTGATGTGTGCTTGTGCATCTTCCTGTAACTGTGTGCTAACACCTATGTGTGCACTCACCTGCACACATGCCTTCATCCATCTTCTTATCTTTGTGTACATCTGTCGCATTTGCCCGCTCTCTTATTTGAAATTTGTTGCCATGTGTTAAATGGTTAATTTACCAGGCGCTTCTCCAGGAGGCAACTGACGGCTGCTTGCTTAATGGCAAACTAACCCTGGGAGGGACCTGTAGTTGGCTTGTGCCCAGGTAGGCTTTTTACCAGATGTATGTCTGGTTGTGAGCACAGACAACAGCAGAGCTCACCACTTATGATGTGGTTACAGAAAACCTGTGGTGCATTTCACATTGTGGTGTATTTGAGTGATTCTGCTCAGGCAGGTCAAACTGATCAATGAGATTGACAATTTAGTCATGGTGGTAGTGAGATTTGAGAAGCAAACTGTGAGGCAGCATATTGTTTTTTGTTAATCTTTTGCTACCACACTGACGTGTCAATGGTCCTCAGTTAGTGATGCGACTGTGAACGTTGCCTAGATACAATTTTCAGGTCTCTCCAAGTCTCTTTAATGTTTGTATTGTACATCAACATGAAAAATGTCAAATTTAAAAAGACTAGCAAATAAAATGACTGAATATGGATGACATTTTTAATGTCATCCATATTTAATTAAAAGATAGACCATAAAGAAGGACTAATGAAAATTAGTGGAATTTGGCTATAAACAGCCTTAACAGTAAAACTCAGCAAAAGGAAAGAAAACATTAATGAGAGCATGTATGGTTAGATAGATGCCAGAAAAAAAGGAAATAATGTTTAATTTAAGCAGAAATAGAGAGTGACAATATATTTGGCATGGGGTACAATGGATAAAAAAAAAGGAAACAGTCTGATGTTACCACGAAGTGCAGTATTAAAGTGTGATTCCTTTTTCAGTTTCAGTACATTAATTCTTGGTATTTTCAGCTGATGCACAGAAGCTCTTTCATTGGTTTAATCTTTTCTTCAAAACACTGAAAATATGTCAATTTACAATATCTTTTTCACATCTGATTAAAAGCACTCAACTGACTCAAACTGACTCAAAGCAGTAGCCTAGTCTTTAAGCTCTGTGTGACTGCAAAGCATACACTATTGCATGTTAAAGGTCAATGTTACCATGGCAGTAAATCAGGTAAACATGACAATGTATTTACATGAAGATAAAGTCAAAGAAAGAAAACTATTTTGAGCGTCAGCATTAATTCCAAAATGTTGGCTCTTTTGCATTTTATTTTTCAGTCTTTTAAGCAAAACCATGTGAACATTGAAAATGGGACAGATATATAGTAGCAATGATTAAAAATATGCTGTAACAGTAGAGAGGAAACATCTGTTACATCTGTTCATGTAAATTTAGTTTTTGCTAAATCTGCAGATTTTAAATGGGCCATTGCATAGCACTTTGATTCATAATATAATCCAGTCATCATACACCCAATGAGGGGGAAAAAGTGCAAGGGTCGAACCAGTAAACAGCAGAGAATCAGATGGATTAACGTAAGGTACAGGTAGTGAAGAAAAGACAAATTTCATGGCAAAACATCATGGACACTATTGATAAGATCAGCACTGGCACAATTAAACACACATGACTGGGACTCTAGGGCAGTGTGGCAGTCTATTAACTGTGTACAGACAGGTAGGCTATTTTCACTGTGCAGCCAACTGTGTTATTAACTCGCTCTGCACTGAATCAATTGACAGGTCTCCGGGTGTCAGTGTGTCTCGACGTGTGTGTGGTTTTTTCCCTTTTCTGTTTTGCCTCTCCATCACCGACTCCCTGACTGTTCAGGGTCAGTGGCTGATTGTCCCTCTTGTATTTTTCCTATCTCCTTACCTCAGATTACACAGAGTGCAGTCCAGTAGGGAAGCGTCGTGGATTACCACTCCCGCTCACCTGTGTCCTGTACTGTCCTGTCCCCGACTCCCTCACCTTATCAACTGCACACACACTCCAGTAGGGACTCCCATGTGGACACTCCATCCGCTGGTCCTATTACAACCCCAATGACAAAAGCATTTTGCCCTATTTTGTTTCTCACATACACGGAAGCAGAGGAACATGTAGGTACATACACGCACACACAAACAAAAGGTGTTTTCAGCATCAGGCTTAAACACACAGTGTTTACCATGGCAGATCCCTCGGGGTCTACCAGTTGCATTATTAACCCTCCGATTCTGTTCACTAGGGAAACCTCTATAGTCTGTGCCTGCATGATAACACCCCACAGCTATTCAACATTCAGGCCTCATTTATGGAGCTGTGTGTGTGTGTGAACAATCACAAGGTACCGTGGTGGCGTTAGGTGGCCTCCAGGGCCCCAACTAGCCATCTGGGTTCCGTGCACTGTTTAGGTGCAGGTATAATGAGGCAGAAGTGGCCCTCAGTTGAAACACCAGATAGTAGAAACAGCAAGGGACAGAAACAATGAATATGGGATATGGGGTACGGTGACCGTAGAAGCAAAAGGTAAGAGCTCCCTGGAGGTACAGCAGTGGCTGTGAGAGGATGATGACAACACACATGTATGCAGGCACCGGCACACTGTACTGTCTCAGAATCCATGTTTGTTCTCCCTGGAGTCTTATTAGGCTAGACTATGGGAACTTTGGATGCTCTCAGATACATCCTGCTCAACACCCCAACACTCACAAAATTACTCGTCTTGCTCTTCCTCCCCTCTGGACATCTCTCCATGCCTTTTCTCTATACATCTCTGTGTTCCCTTCCTGCCTCGTATTTTTGTAATCTTTTCAAAAATGCTTTAAGTCTCATGAGGAGAGAGTTTCCCTGAAGCCCAGTTTGAATGTCTCACACCATTAATGTAGTGATAAGCGTAGCCACACTAATCTGTCTCTCAGACCACGCTTAATCCAATCTAACTGATACTTCTTAATCCTTAAATTGTGCTACAGTTCCCTCTACTTTTTGTATTTTTCATTTGATTCTTGCTTTCTTTTAGATTGGATTTTAGCAGATTAAATCAAGGTTGATGCATGTTGAACTATCATGACTATAGAAAATTGTGTCTCTGTTCATTTCTTCCAGTGCGACCCTGGCCTCTTTCCTAAGGTCTTAAAATGTTTTGATTCAAGAACTTTCGCTTAATCACTTAATGCATGTTGGTTGGATCAAAATAGTAGTGAGGAATGGCCATGGAGTATAACGTCAAGAGCGAGGAAGAGGGGAAGAGAAATATGACTGTGCTTGTATCAAGAGGTATCCAGCACATATTAGTGCTGATACTGTCAAAGGGCCTAAGGAGCTTTGGTTTAGTCTCTGTGGGTGATGGATACTCGCAGAGTCCACGACTTTAGCAGTGTCCCTGCCTGCCCTTGTTGAAATTATGATAAAAAGTCGATACTTCATGTGCAGTGGCCATCACTCAGAGTGTGAGTATATGACTACATGCCGGTGTGTAAGAGAGGGAAAGAGAGGAATTAAAAGGAAGAGGATGAGGTAGAGCAAGAGGGAGAGAGAGATGAGTGATTGAGAGCAAGGTTACTAATGTTCTTTTCATGTGGTGGAATATACTTTAGGGTTGCCCTAAAGTGACAGAATGGGAATTAGCCCCCCCAGGTGCTCTCAACCCATTTGAGTGTCAATGAACGTCTGTCCATTTCCCCAGACTGTCACATCAAAGGCTGTCACCCATACAGGATGGCCATATGGTAATAAGGGATAACAGGAGAACGGTCCAGTATTGCCATCTTCTTTCCCTTTGAAACTTTTGATGCACCAGAGGTTGTGTCTGACTGTATGCTTCAAATATGTCCACTCTATAGAGAAGCATCTCTCACAAGCCATTGCTGGCATGTTATATATTGAGTAAATCTACAGATTTGCAAACACAAATCTTTTTTTGCATAATTGTCAGTCACTTTCTCTTGAGTGTCCAAGTATCAGCAGTGGCATCCTTTGCTTGTGGATCTGTCTGCCACTGGGAGCATTTCTGTCTGTCAAAATGTCTCCAGATCTCTGTGAAACTAGCTGAGCACGAGGATGCGAATGCAGTCTGTGGTGTTTAAAGTACAAAACAGATGGACAGAGGATGGACGAATCATAGACTGTATAATGTAATACATCACAGATGATTGTGATCACTCACTTTCTTTCAACAGTGAATAGGATAAACAGCTGTTTACATTGTAGCGTACGTAATCCTTTTGTCACCTATTTCATGATCAATCATTTAGCGTCCACATGCATCGACATATGGCAGGACCATCATCTGCATTGACCTTTGCATGAATGAGGTTTGTCTGAGGCCTGTCCATCAGATGGAAAGAAGTGGTCGTGTCAGCCATTGTAAGGCATTGTCTCAAATAATAAAGGTCGGTTTACTGCAGGTTAAACAACCAGGTCAAAATACCAAAGGCTCTTCTCAGCCTGCAAATGGCTGTTTTTGGTCAGTTTGATTTAGTGTGTCTCTGAGATTACATCATGCATTTAACACCATTACCGAACATATACTATAGGATGCTCTGTTGCTTCAGGCTATCACTGTATATACAGTCTCTATCAGCAGTTTACCAGGCGGTGACAAGAATTTCCCTCCTTTCTTTCTCACTAGCTAATGTCTGAAAAGCTTCCTTCTTTCTTTCTGTCATCTATTCTTTCCTTCCTCCCGCTTAACCTTTCCTCCCTTTCTTCTCACCAAATCGCCCGCTGCTCTCCCTTGACCTTCCAGACAATTACATGCCAGTGAATCTATCTGTAGGCCAGGCCTGCTGAGGGAGATATGCTGACTGTCAGGTAATGACACCCACTGAGAGCTGGAATTCCCCCAGGACTCACTGTCTGCTTGCCTGCCAGCCCGGCGCTCCTGCCGTCCCTTGGGTCCAGAAGTCGAACTACAACCGTCACATCATTGCTGTTTTCATCATAATAATAACCATCATCCTCTTCCTCCTCATCATCGTCGCTATTGTCGAGATTATACTCGTGCCACAGATATCACACACGTAACAGTTTGCCAGCCATCTCACTGTCTCTCTCTGTCACAAACCTGTCAGTCTGTTGCTCGTTCCAACAGGTCTGCCCAGGGTTGTCCCTCTGTCACCATCTCATCCTGTCATATTCTCTCTCTTTTTCTGTTCTTTTCAGTCTGTAACTATCCCCTCTTTCCGCCTCCCGCGTCTGTCACTCAGTCCACTGAGTCTGTCCACTCAGTTTGGCTCAGTCCAAACTATCATTCATTTTCACTCATTGACACTGAAAGACTTTCCTTAAAATGAACTTTTGACATTTATTTTCAGCCTTTCTCCTCCCATCACTTTCATTTTCAGAAGGGCCTACAATTTTGACTTTAATTCCTCCTGTCACATCAAGACAGAGGAGGTGGTGTAAAGGAACGTAAATGTCTATGACGTGTGTATGGGAGATGGGGAGGGAGGCTCTGTCATAAAGTTGCACTGAGAATTGATGGGAAGTGGAACCACAGGCTGTGCACAAGGTGCTTCCATTTTCTCTCAACTTATCTCTCAGATTTTTCACCTCCCCCATCAGGAAACCATAGACACATACAGTAGTTATTCTGTTGTCTAATACAAGCTGGAGTGGTGTTTACCACCAGGTTTACCAACCAACTAAAGAAAAAGAAACAATTTAATGGCTGATTAACACCCTCATGCACAAATACATATCCCTTTACAACTTTTGCTTCTTTATTCAAAACAATACTTTAATTTTCTACCATTTATCAAATGTAACCAGCACTGTCAGGCTGCAGTGTTAACATTTGTTTTCCTGGGGCCCTAATTGTTATTACTGACTTATCAAAGTACTGCAGCCTAGACATTTTTAATGGTTCCATCAAATTTTAATTGTATATAATGAAAAGAAAAGAAAAACATGCATTAATTTTTATTTATAATGACATTTATTACTTTAATTTACTTATACAAAACAGTACAAGAATTCATAAAGGGGTGGCGCTGGAATCCATCCATGCTGTCTGTCTGTGTTACCGACTCTTGTTATGGCCCTCCAGTGGCTTTACAGCCTTTAAAGAATGATCTCCTACGTCATGTCCAGCTTTGACAGGAGCTGGCAACACACCATGCAACGCATATTTCTATTTCTGTCGTCATGTTTGACCCAGAGGGATTCATCCTTCCGTGAAGGAATGAATGTTCTTTTTCCTTTTTTCTCATGACTTTCTTTCGTTGCTACCACTTCCATTTTCCCTAAATCCTGGTTCCTGAATAAAATTGGAATGGCATTGACAGTAACAGAGCTGGTTGACAGATCTGTCGGGGTGAGTCAGGTCTTACAGGCAGGCTGGAGGCAGTAAAGGATAACTACTGAATGTTTTTTTGTTAGTGTTTCCAGGACGGACCCAATCAACATGGTGAGCCCTTAAAATTACTATCACAATGTGACTTTCTGCCAGCCCTCGGCCATCAGGCAGCTGTTACCGTTAATGTTCACAATCCACTCACATTCCCAGTGAGTGATTGGCCATCATGGCTGTGAATGTCACATCTACACATATCAGGACAGACACAAATTCTCCTAAAATGTGGGGCCAGAATATGTTAAATAAGTGTTTTTAGCGTACTTTTAAGGTAAATAGTACGTACTGACCTGTAACACCATATTCAGACTGACATCAGCACTGCGTGAAAAACACAGCCCACTCATTCATTTCAATGAGACCACTGTGATGGCACAGCAGGGCTGCAGATGCTGAGGGCTTCAGCAAAATTATGCTATGCAATACTATGTCATCCGGCAAAGCATTGCTTTGGCCAATCAAATATGTGCAAGCGCACATTCCTGCTAGATTACTTTGTAACAGGAAGGGTGTCATTCTTTTATTTACCCGATAATTGTGAAACAGAGTATCAAACACCAAACCACTGTGAGAACTTTTCAGAGTTATAGTATTATGAACTGCAGCTGTCAAACTCATGGATTTATTACTCAAATCGGCCTTGTATTTCATCGTATCTCCCATGCTTACATCACCAATCCCACACCAACGCCGCTCTTTGCATATTTCTAATGCAGTCCTGTTTTCAGTGTCTGGTAGGTCACTATCGTAACTTTTCAATAGTGCTCTGTCCTGTGGCATTCTGTAAACACTTAGTGTTGTGTGGCCCCAGTAGAAGGAGCTCCTCTCCTGTGGGACCAGCTCCCAGTCTGTGTACAGGAGACAGACACCCTCCTCACATTTAAGAGTAGGCTTAAGACTTTCCTCTTTGATAAGGCTTATAGCAGGGCTGACTAAGGTTAGTTATGCTGCTATAGGCCTAGACCGCCGGGAGACATCCCATGATGCACTGAGCAGATGACCGCTTACCCAGAGCCTGGTTCTGCTTGAGGTTTCTGCCTGTTAAAAGGAAGTTTTTCCTTGCCACTGTCGCCTAGCACTTGCTCATGGTGGAATTGTTGAGTCTATACATATAGAGTTGGTTTAGGCTTGCTCTATATTAACAAGTGCTATGAGATAACTGTTATGATATGGCGCTATATAAATAAAATTGAATTAAATAAAGCTTCAATTTAATTTGTGCTAAATGACATGAAAGATGTAGTGTGGCTTTCATTCTCTCACAAAAGCATGTGCTAAAGTTACAATTTTGCTTTACTCTGCCAATCTTAAAAAACAAATACCAACCATATTGCTGTGAGGCAGCAGCCACCCCTCACAGCAAAGCAAGCTTCATCTCGTGAACTTTGGTGTGAGGAATAGACACCCAGCCATCCTGCATTGCTGGAGACATGCCCACGCCAGTGTGGCCTGGGTACAATGAATCATACTCCCTGCTGTCTTTCCATGACAACCATTGCTCATTCTCTTATCACCACACTGTCAGAAATAACCCATTCCTTCTAAAGTTGAAATGTTTGCCAACAGCTACTGAAAATGGATGGCCATTAGTCGGCATGAAGACATCAGGATTTGGAGCATTGGCTCAGCTGATTCAAGAGAAATACAAGTAGGCGGGCTACTTTGCACTGATGAATTGCTTTCAGGCATTTCTAACCCAGTGGGAGTGGAACTGAACAAATGGCAGCATCAGTGTGTCACTGGATAAAATAGAAGATGAGACTGCACACAGGAGGATGAACTTATGGCCCAACATGTCAATGCCGGTCCAGCCATTCAAACTGCTGGTTTTTGTGGTTATCATTTTTCTCATTTGGCGTCCACCACTCCCTAACCCACCTAGCCATGTCTGTTTTCATCAATCTGAGTGATCTTGTGACAGGTTTTCCACTGACTCTATTTCATGCTTTGTGGATGTGCTGTCATCATGCTGACATTGGCAGGGTCCCGTAGGTGGAACCCTTCTGTACACAACTTCTGTGCTTTCAATTTATCATATGGCATTGTGCTGCGACTGGCAACACTCTGTTGGTGCTAATTTATTAACAATAGCAGCCCAGAAATGTTGTGGCCCCTCCATTGGATCTTTAGTGCTTCATGTCAACATCTGCTGCGTTTTGACAATCTGCAGTCCCTATCTGTTTGTGCCAAATACAATGTTTGCCAGATATTCAGATTTTATTTTTTCACCTTCCATCTTTGCATCTTTTTGCTTGTTGAGTGAAGTACAATTAGTCTTCAAACTAACTTTGCAGCTGTTTTCATTGCAGTCAAGAAAAATAAAGACGGGGTGACCTGTTCAATTGTAATAACATTTTATTTATTATTTAGTGTTTTGAATAATTATGCTCTGTCATCTTGAGCTTAATTGGATTTTGGGTTGAATATTGGGTCAGTAAAAGAAGAGGCTATTAAAAGTTACAGCTGCCATTTCTGTGTGTTTCTGCGTAAACCTCAGCAGATTCTACATTTCCCAAAGCCTCTGTGGTACTGCATCAGCTCGTTGTGTATTTGCACTTGGCTAGCTGTTGTTCTAAAGCTATGCAGCTCTGCAGTGGTGCCAGGTAATAAGCTGAAGTGGAGCAGAAATTAAATAGAGAGTGGTACTATATAAACAATTATTCCCAAGACGCAGATGCATACAATACAAACACGCGCACACACACACACACACACACACACACACACACACAGTAACACACATGCACTTAAGACCCGAAAGACCCTCTGCTCACTCTTCCCCTGAGTGAAATGAGCCTCTAGTGATAACACAGATCATAAATGTATACTGTATATAGAAACACCTGATATACAAATACACAATGTGTACACATGTCAGACGACATGCAAAGTGCACACAAGAGAATACATGATACAGTAACACTTGCATATTACACATATGACCAGCGATTATTATCTGAGACAGCTGTCATCACCCTGTCTCTCTCATCCACAACCTCAGTGTGCAGTGTATTCTGGGACGCAGACAGTATATGCATTCTCGTTTCCTCCCTTCCACTAACACAACCTGGTTTATTTTGAAATTGTACACACAGTAGAGACACCACTGTTATAGCATGTATGTATTTTGCATTTCAATTTACGGCCTCATTGATCAGTTCAGAGGGTGATTTTGGTGCATCAGTATTTAAAAATGTATAAGCTGTAATGTTTTATTTATTTAACCATAACATTACCATGTTGCTCATATTGGTGTAATGCTGTGAGTGTGTGATCATTTCTTGACCTGGCTGCTCTGAGAGCAACATTATAAGCTTTATTCTCTGATGTCCCTCTTGTCTCAGCCAATGTGGCAAAGGGTGGTCTGCTGAGAAATGCTGTCAGAGTCCATCAACAGGAACTGAAAGATTACGCCTTTATAATTATCATCTCTTTATGTCAATGTCGCCATTCACGCTTTGTCATCAGCCCTCACAGGTCTTTGTACAAGGAAGTTGGAAGACAAAGACAGTGCTTCGTCGGTCAATGTCTTTTACATTTACAAGTCAAACGGGATTCTGTTTAAAGCTTCCTTTTATTCACAAAAGTTGGAGATTTCAACATAAATTATCATAACTATTGTCTGCATCCCATTGACAGCGCTATGTTTACAGTTCAAACTTTTTCCCCAATGACCATCTGTGACAACAGAAGATCTGCGAACCGCAGACAAAATATGCATTAACTGAAATGGCTGTCAGACGTTTTACAGGCCAGTGGAGTCAGCGTTAGCATTCAGCCTCAGATTAATGAGTTTTAACACATCAGTCCACTCGCACACATTATGATAGGTGTGTGCGGGCTATAATTACATTATGTGACACGAGGAAATCAGTTTCTTGTCGTCAGGTCTTCCGGGTCTAATTATGTAAGATAGCACCTCCGGTTCCCTCCTTCTGTAGTGCACACCACAGGGCTTGCGGATGAGATTGATTAAAGTGTGGAACTAGCAGTTCCATTTGCCATGCAGTCAGACAAGCAGACAGATTGGCTGTGGTATAGTTTGCGGTCATGGTGCTCCAAGTGAATAAAACAGCTGTTATACAAGCATTACGTACAGCGTTTTCATCTGCTGACACACACAAGTGCATCGGTGTCCAGGCACATACAGGTACATGCACACGCATTCACACACTCAGAAATAAACAGGGAATCTCTGACACTGACATGGCTGTGAAAGCTGTCTAGTGTTTCTGCTAACTGATGTCAAAACAACCATCAAATAAATGAGAAGTTATTAGAATGTTGAAAATACCAAATTAGCTGACTTTTTGATTTATGTCTGTTATTTATATGGATTTTAAAAAGAAAATATAGGAATCAAGTGATGTGTTTGAAATGAAAGGGAGAAGCTGTTTGCATCTGGATGAGCAGATTTCAAAATCCAGTGATTGTTAACACCATAGTTTGTGTGTACGTATGTGCATCTCTAACCCCCTTTGACGAAAGACTGATGAAGACTGGACTTTTAGTTGAAAATAAAATAAACAATTTACTGACATGACCTTGACACTACTTGCATGTCACCGCTAAACACCAAACTATAATTTGAATCACCCTCCTCATTCCCCTTGCTCTCCCTCTGTGAATAGAGGGTGAAATGTACAAACTCATTACACTCAAAAGGCAGCTTGATGGAGGTGTTGAAAGAGCACATCCCTTTGCATTTTTCAATTGTGAGGTCCACAACGTCACATTTACTGTTCTTTACATTGCATATAAATTGAGGTCTTTATTTGAATTGCAGCCTTTTTTTGAGTGTCATGGTTTCAGTACAAATTAGACAGAGGTTTTCTGAATATTATCAGTAAGATTTAGGTTTGAATTTTCCAGTGGTTGATACTAAAATCAGTTAATCAATTCTGGTATATTAAAGCAAAGAAAAAGATGGCGGTGGCAATGATAAGTTGAGAGCTAGAGTTATGAGTCAGTGTTCCACAGGAGAGTTTGATTAGCTAATGAGCTGCTTTGTTTTTTGTGCTTTTACAAGTCAACCAAGTGCACGATCTGGTCCATAATGGCTTCTTAGTTGATGCTGTCACCACAAACCTGCGTTAGTACACAGCTCAGTTTCTGTGCGTTGGCACGTTTTCAGGAAAAACAAATCTGATCCCTCCTGAACACGATAGCATGTACTAATCTGCCATCTACAACAAAACAAGCAGACCTCTAATGAAGTTGCTGAAGTAGAAGTCGATGCCAGAACATGGGAAAAGGAATGTTTGCAATGAATTATCTAAAGGCCCAATGTGCAGCTTGCTAAAGAAAAGAGCACTTGCAGGTGATCAGTTTGTAAAGCAAATGGTGTCTGTCTTCACTACTCCTTCTACTTCGTCACTATTTTCAGACTCAAATTAATTTGTCTGCCCTTTGTCCAGTGTTCCAGTCAGATTGTTTTGTGCTGCATTTCTGGCTGTAGTCCAAGTTGCCCCTCGGAGACAATAAAGATATCTTTGACCTCTTTGACCTTTGAGATTACACACCTAAAAAAACATGGCATTAATTATACATTGTCATTCATAATTCAATAAGTAAACACTGTAATTATTTCATGGAATTCTGGAAAGATGCTTTTAAACACACTGTTTAGTTTAATGGTCACTGTCGGGACTTGATGTGATTTGAAGAAAAGGTTGTGTGATTTGAACTTTCTGATTTTTCGCATGATTACAAAGTTAAATAGCTAAAATTGAATGAAACAAATGGCTGTTCTCGCTTGCAATTTCCGATTGCAAGACATTTGAGAGCAGTATCTGAGGAAAGAGATGCAAAAAGTGTAAAATGGGAGTCCACCATATAAAACAGAAGAACAAAGAGGCTATGTGTTGAATAAAACATAGGTTCAATCTTAGGCAGATCGGATATCCTGAATGTATACTGAGAGCTGGATGAGTTATTTACCAGAAGAAGCCTGAACCCAGTCAGACGTCTGCCCCTGAAATACATTACTTCCTCACTCTGAATTCATTCTTCTCATTTACCTGAGCTGAGAGAATCAGTCACTCAAGGCTCTAATAACTACTGAGAGCACATGCTGTATATGTGCAATGGTAGCCCAGCAAAATGCATGATTTTGAATAGAAGCTGTTGAATTCCAGTTCAAATGAAAGCCATGTTGAATCACTTTACAGTATCCATATTCTTTAAAGGCGTTTATTTGATCAAAGGCCAAGTCCCTCTGAACTCTTTCCTCCCTCTCCCTATCAGGTAATAGCTTTCCCCCCAATCAAAGCCCAAGAGTTGGAGAGCACATTACCATTAATTACCTTGTACAGTTGGTGAAGAGCTAGTTCATTTGATCTGCATTTAGCACTTGGCCTGATGGAAAGAGAGATGCAGCCATTGAGTTAATAGACAAGCCAGCAAGATCCTTCAAAATTATAATGGGTTTTTTTTTACCCTTGACTGCCACTTTCCAGAGACACTTCTGTATGCTTATATCACAAAAATCATTCCTCTTTAGGTAATGCAAGCCTGCGTTTGGTCCTTCCTTTTATGTACTACAATAGGGCCTTGTTACTAATTTTCACAGAGCCGGATCCCCGACAAAGGTTGCGGTCCAAAGGCCTTGATTCTGACTTACATTTAGCTTCAGTTTTTCAGTTCTCTCCCATAAGACACACTTCACAGCCCTACCACCCTCTGTGGTTTGTCTTTTCAGAGGAATACACAGAAGGATGAATAGAAAACAGCAGGAAGTGAAGTTTTAAACTTTCACTGTTGCTGCTTTGTTGTAAATACCATGTTCAGGATGGATACGGTCCCAGCTGTAAATGCAGGTCTCAAAAGGGATACAAACTTTAATGGTAGTGTGTGAACATGTGTGTACAGTATACGGTACGGGCATCTGAAAGAGCTGTGTAATTGTGTTTCTAACAGGTGACAAAATTGCATTGCTTCATGCAATAAGGGCTCCCAATCTTTGACAGTTTGTGCATAATGGCTTGTCGCTGTTTTGTCTTCAATGTTCCAAGACTGTTACGATTAAAATCATCCAGAGTTTGACATGTTTTATAAAAGGATCACATCTGTGAGAGATGCCAAAAAGCCTTAAGAGATAATTCTCCTGTGCTACACGCCTTTATCTCTGAGGAATTCTCATTTCATACCCACTTCTCACTGAGCCTCTCTTCCACAGTCCACAGCACGCAACGCCTCAGTGTACCTCCGGGCTGCTCATTGATTGGTTTCGATGGATCAAGGGCCAGCTCATGTTTTCCCCGTGTCAAAACAGCCCTGCTTGTTGGCTAACCGTCATGCATTAATCACACACAAAATGTCAGCTCCTGTGAGGCCATGACAGGTCATTATTATAAGTTTCATTCCGTAGGCATAGAATCACTTCTGTGTATAGATTTGCAGTGTGTTTGAAGGCATTTAGGTACATTTGATTAATATTTGTGTTTTTGATGCATCCTTGGGAAAGGAGATGATATCACATGAGTATTTTTCTTGTCAAGGAAAATTGTCTCAAATTAAATGAATGAGAGAAACAGAAGGTAAGACTTAGTGACTGACAGAAGATTCATGACATGGCATAATAAATGTAAAGAAAGACATAAGAAAGAAAGGAAGAGTAAGGCCGAAAGTTACAGTATATAAAGACAGCGAAGTGTTCTCAGAGTGACAGACGTCGTAGAAAACACCATGCTATTTATGACCGCAGACAACACTTTTAATAAATATAACACCAGCTCTCAGCTGTTTCCGTTCTCAGTTGTAGCTAACACTAGCACATATTATTAATGTGGACACATAGTGATTGAGTCTAAAGCTTTTGCCTTGGACATCAAACAAAAATAACTTGCTGATATTATCATCTTTAAAAGTTGATATGGCGAACCTTTTAGAAAACAGTGGCTTACTTAAACATCCAGGTTGATACGCAGTGACATCAGAATTTATTTGGAGTTGTTGTGCCTGCCCATGTGACGGATGTGAGTCCAACATTGACTCTCTTTTAGCTCTGGTTTATTTTCCACCAACTACTGTGGGATATATCTGGCTCTTCAGCTGCTAAATGCTCCACTATGTTCACACTTTGTCTGTCGTTTAGTGTTGAACAGGTAGCATATTGTGTTTTTTTTTAGAACATCTTGCTAAAAATAAAAAGCTGGCTGCTGTGTCTGAAAGCAGTGCTGATTAGGGCGGTGAGAGTGAACCAAAAAAGTAAAGCTGTGGACCGTAAAACCAAAACAATGAGCTGAAAGGCACTAAAGCACTCTGTACAGCTGATAAAGCTGCATCGTCGGTTGATAAATCTCTGTGGGTTTGTCGTTATGGGTGGCCCCTTTCGACTATGCAGAACATGCAGTCATTTGATCCATGTCAAGATACCGATTATAGCAGGTTCCTAGTCCAAGGATGTAATGCTGTCGTGTTTGGATATAAGACACGGTAATGGTGTGATTACACATCAGAGAGGCCCGATATTTTCAGTCATGATCTTGACAAGAAATCATGGTGAAACCATTCATTTTAAACGATGCTGTGTTGACGTGAATTTCCATCACTGGGTTTCTCTCAGGATTGATCCTCGGACAGAGAGGGGTCCAGGGAGCTGAGTGACGAATATTGATGAAGCTGGGGTTTTTTTTTTTTTAGTTTAAAAAAATTAAAAACTTGTAAAGCCTTGCCTTTTCCAACGTAAGACAGTGCCTGCTTTGAGGAATTTGAAAGCTCTGTGGGAACCATGCTTGGTGTAAGTTTGGTCAGATAGGATGACTAAGACATTTCCCCCACACAATGAAGCCATGAAGAACAGTCTTCTATAATATACAATGTCAGCCTGTAATGAATGCTTACCTTGAACATGCCTGCTTGTCCTCAAAAGATTGTTTTACACTCCTTAACAAATCACACTCTTTGCTCAACGCATTAACTACAACTCAAGTTAATTGCTTAGTGCAGAGAAATATCCCTCGTCTCCCCACACATAAAATTTTAATTGAATGTGTGCCTTTGATTTTGTTAAACTATCCAAATAATATACCGGTGTCAGCTGTACGTGATCAAGAGGGAGACTGTTAAGTGCATAAAGAGATGAATATGTCCTTTGTCCACAGCTTTTCAATCTTTCACTGCTACTCTTTGCGACTTAGCAAAGAATTGTCATTGGTTGTAGATACTATTGGATACTAATGGTCTCATCCTTGCAAGCTTGAGTTAGTCGTTGTTTATTCAACTGTGTGATCAGCGGGGAAAAGGTCACTTCAAACACGTCCCAGATCTGTATGCAGCTCTGCACGTCTAATTCTGATATGATTAGGCCTGAAGTTACAACACTCCACCTGCAGTTTTTTTTCTTTAATGGCTACTCTGCAGTACATTTACCTTTCAGCCAAGTTGTGCTTAACTGCCTTATTAATTTCACATTTTTCCTGGGAAGGTTACTTTTATCTCCTGCCTCTGCTTTAGCTGTACATGTAATCCTTTTAACTTGGGAACCTTTGTGCTAACCCGGTATAATTACATTAATTAGAGAGCCTGCTTTCAGACATCTGCTGCTCATTTTATTGTGCGTAGACCTATTGAGGTATGTTATAGTTTGTATAATAATGATGGTTGTTTTTGCAGCCTGCTGATGTAGTTAGGCTGAAACATGTTTAAGTGACTGAAATGTAAAAATGTTTACAGTACATCTCAGTAATGGCCAGGCTCTTCTGTGATCTTGTGTGGATTCATGGTTAGAATGATAATCAAAAATGTAAGCCAGGCCATATGTTCAGTGCAAACAAAAGCATACTGTATTTGTCATTACATTCCTTTCCTGTTGGATAACACAGTGAACATATGATGTTTACTGTGCCTGCTTCATTGCCCACAATGACAATTTGATATATGTGTTTTTAAAGGTCACGTAATAAATTCAGTCTGTAAAACTTATATATATTAAAATAGTGCATTATGTACTAAGCAAAGCCATACAAAACAGGGATCACGTTTTCTGATAATTACACAACAGTACAATAAATAATACATTATTGCATACAGAATGTGTATAAATCATTTCTCACTATAACATGTTGTCTCATTATTCTTTAATGTCCTCTGACAAACTGGTTTAATGTTGCAGTAGATTTACATAGTGTAGTGTCTCTGAAAAGCTACTGCAGTGACTGGAGACTTAAGCCTCTACACTGCCTCTATGAAAGCTAAACAGCCGACAGATGTTTCGATTGCTCTGTTGCGCTAAACGGAATTTATATTTTTGCAGTTTACTTGAAAGCACCTTAAAGAGGTGCAGTATTTTAAAGCTTTTGAGCTTTCAAGCTTTTATCAAACAGAGCAGATATTTACGTTAAATAGAACTCCCCTTTTAGAGCGAAAGTGGATTCTGCACACTAAAAGCTGCTCCCACAGTGTATGGATTTATTAAAAGAAAATACAGTGCCATTGTAGGCACTCTAGATTAATGGAGAGCAGTGGGCACCAAATGCTTCCTAAGTATTGGTGCTAATAAATCCATACATCTTGGCAGCAACTGGCGCTGGACTGGATTTTATTGTGGATCTAATAGATAAAACAAGGCTCTAAATACTCTCAGATTGAATGATCATTGGCTATATGGGCTGCCCTGGTGCTCATTAATATGCAGTTACCAGTGGGGACAGTTATTTGGTATCTTTTTTTTTTCTTCCTCTCACCCTCACAACCCATCGCTCTTTTCACTTCCCTTCCTCTCAGCTGCCATCCTTGATGACCCTATGGAGTGCAGCAGAGGAGAGCGACTGGCCATCACGCTGGCCAAAGACAGCATCAACAGGAACAGTAATCGCTCAACCACTGGCAAGCTGGAGGTGGACATCTTTGAACTGCTTAGAGACAGTGAATATGAGATGGGGGAAACAAGTAAGTGACACAGAGATGAAATGCCAATTAATTGGTGAAGAAAAGAAAGCATGTGTGCCTGTTGGTCAATATATGCGTACGTGTTGATTCAGCGAAAAACACAGAGAAAATGATAAATGTGAGGTGCAGCTGGGTCCAGTCAGCAAGCGCTTATGGTCTCTCATTTCGAAATCAGCAAACCTGTCATTTCAATTCAGACCTACTGTCTCCTTTTCACTCCTCCTCTCACGCTCTTCAGAGATAAGCCTGTCTGGTTTAACAATATTCTGGTCAAACAGAAGCAAACAAATGATTGAAAATACATGACAGACTGGTGTGGTACAGGAGCATAAAACGAGCTGGAGGAGTCAAACGGCATGTTTATGTCTGTTTGCTGTGTTGTATTTTTGTTCTTTTATATATTGCCAACCTTCATTCTGCTGTGGGGGCAGCGTAAAACAACATTTTCTGTAAAAAGGAATAAGCAGCGTAATGTAAAAATGACTTAATCCATGTCAAAATAGAGATGACCTTTTAACACAAATACTCAGGGATCTTTTTAAATGGGCCATTTTGAGATTTCCAATAATTTGTCACACAGATGTGACAAATGCATCACTGAGGGTGACTCCATGAACACAAGCTCGAGTACCTATTTGTCATCAGTTGTATCAATGCTTTGGCCTCACAGCTACAAGGAGCATCACTGGTGCTGTGTGGTGACTAATTTTTAATGAAAGCAATCCAAAATCAATGCAGCACAATATGCGTCTGCAGAAAGCCACCAATATAAACAGCTATGACAAGAAGTGTGGGGATTGATTTTCACGCTCCCACTTTCACAAACCCAAGAGCTTCAATGGTGTCGCTTAATCCATGGAAACGCGCCTTCACTTACCACAACAACAAGAAACTGTATTACTTTCTCTGCCGGGTTTACTACAAACCCTTCACAAATGTGGTTCGTCCTGTCTGTTTCTGTGTGTGTGTGTGTGTGTGTAGTAGCATGTGTTGGTGTGTGGATGCTGGATTGTGTGAACATTGTGCAAATGTTTTGTGTGTGTGTGTAATTAGAGGCAGGAATTGGATTAGGGACGGATCAGTGGCCGCACTTAGATGGAAATATCACAGAGGGAATGCTACCTGCCCAGAAAAGTCCCACCCCCACCTTTCAAGCACCCACTCCAGCCTGAGTAGTATACAGCTCCTGCATGGATGCCTTCCTGGACCGGTTGCTGCCATTTTTTCACAGTTATAGTCACGGTTGCGAATAAAGTTTGCTGTTGTGCTGCCATGTGAGCGCCTGAGAAAACTGATTGCCAAAAACATTTTTTAATCCCAATGAATTTTAACCCATTAAGACCTGAAATGAAAACTAAAGCAATTTTTCAGTTTACAAGCACCATCTCTTGTAGGCGGATGAGTTTGGTAGCATGGTAGCGGCATTTTGTGTTTGAGTGTATATATGCGTATGGTGTGGCTATATTTTGGTGTATTTCTCATGTTTCTTTTCCTTTATGTCTGTCTGTCCGCCCTTTCGCTTATAACCAGCAGAACTTGCCACACACATCTTAAGTCAAACTCATAACAGCCCTCTAATCATTCCCAGGTTCCAGTATCTTGTATTGATCAGAGAAAATTAATGTTAAGCATGGAAAATTGACTTTAGCTGACCTGGTGACCTTCTGACCATAATTTCACTGCCAGTTTTGACGCAGAGCTTTTGTCTCTCTCACACATACACACACAATGCTAGCAGTGCAGAGAGGGAGCAAATCTGTGACACAGGGGGGCCAGGAGCATGTTCGCTGGCAGTCAAATCATTCAGCTTTATAATTTGGTGAAGCCACACAGATAGGTGCAAGTGTGTGTGTGTGTGTGTGTGTGTACGTACTGTAATGGTGTGTGTTCATGTCTTACAGGCCCCCTGGGTAACTGAGGGATTACTTATTAATCATTCGATTCACTGCCTCTGGATTCACCGCGCAGGCCCAAAAATGGTTCCCCCGTTGCCTCTTTCACACGTGCTGCCGGTTAATGCCCTGTATTTGCCCCAATAACTGACATTAAATTGCATCACACACGCATTACTTTGCGCACACACAAGGACAGTACAGAATGTATGTACATGTGTCATCATTGACTGTATTTGTTTAATTAAAAACCAGCCATCTAAATATGTGTTTTCAACCCCAAAGGTAAAATTCAGAATGTGGAAAACATGATGAGTTGTGTGTGTGTGTGTGTGTCACTTTTGGGGATATTATAGCATTCATGTGCAAATGTTCAAATACCATATTCTATTCATATTTAAGGCTCCAGATATCACTGCCTGTCACTATTTCTGTTTCTCTGCCTTTCTCGCTGCCTTTCACTCTGTTTATCTGTCTGTGATTCTTCCCATTATGGTTCTGTCTCCATATGTGAAAGCCCCCCAAGTTTCCCCCACAGACTATTAAACTCTCATGGGCAGGGTCTATAGGATTTTTCTGTATGTGCATCACGAATGCATTTGGCCTTGCATACGTTTTACTTACACATGTAGGCTCAAGGTTCCCTTGAGACAGTAGAAGCGCTGGCTCAGGCAGCTATCTGTTTAGAAGCTGAGATAGTCAGCATGTGCAGCCATTAACATCTGGCTGAAGAGGGTCTTTTTTAAATGTCTTGACTCAGACGCTTCAAGAAAACCTGTACTTTTACTTTCCTGGATAGCACTGACCGACTGACTTTCTCTCTCGCTTTCTCTGTCCCTCCTCTCCCTCTCTGTTTTCTCTCAGTGTGCCAGATCATGTCTAAAGGGGTGGTGGCAGTCCTCGGTCCCTCTGCCAGTCCAGCCTCCAACTCCATCATCAGCAATATCTGTGGAGAGAAGGAGGTGAGTTTATGCACCCAGCTGGCCTACAGGCATGGGCCCGTGTTAGGCAGCGTGCTTATTGTGTGACAAGAAATACAAAGTTTGGAACAATGATGCTCATTAGCCGCTGTATGGTTTTTGGGGTTGTAATTGAGAGGGAATGAAAATCCAACTTGTTAGAGAAAATTATGAAATACCTCGACAGTGTCACAACTCTCCATTCCAGTCCCACTCAAATCAAATCACCGCTGGGCATTCTATTTCCTCCATTGCCCTCATTAGCTTGGAGCAGTTTGGCCCGCTGGGGCTTGCTAGCCACTGTGTTGAGACTTTCATAGACACAAATAGAAACAAAAGTACAAGTTTTGGTGTTTAGATCAGATTATGTAGGTTGACATCAGCCAGCTCATCCTGTCCCTACATTTGGTGAAATGAAAGCATATTTACCTTGTAAATGATTTAACAGATGGTAGTATCATTATTATGATAGATGCTGGTATAATATTTTCACAAAACCAGTCAACAGATACAGAATATTTTCTTATCTTGAACAGTGAAGAAAAACATGTTTAACATGACTGGGTGGATTTGGCTTCAGAGCCTGACTGCATAGAAGCAGATCCCAGATGGGTGCTAATTGGCTTGTCTGAACTCTGACATGGTGTGTTTTGCTGCTTGATGTCAAGAGACGGAGCATCTTTGAATTATGCAAAAAAGACCATTTAGATGATGCAGTCAAACACACCAATATTGACAGCATCTGTATTATCTACTATATACTAGCTACAGATTTGAAAAACTAAATGTCAGCTTTCTTTCAGCTCATCAATCATTCAGTTTTCACTAGTGTGTTCTGGTGTGCTCCCCGCCATAATTGGATTTGGTCCAAGAGAAGCTGCCTTTTTAACTGCATCAGTTTGATCAGCATGACTATTAAAAGACATCCTACGGTGGAAATTGTTTATTTCCTTGTGGAGAAATTAACAAAAAAAAATGATTATACAACAACCAGTTTTCTTTTGTATATTTAATAAAGAAGAACAACAATAAAGAGCAAACCGAGTCAATCTATTTAGGTGAAGGACAGAGCTCTGAATCTGACAGCGAGAGCCAGATACAGTAACATATTTATAGTTACAACATGGCATACTGGGTGTATCAATCAACCTTGAGCTAAATCATATAGTATCTGTCTTGAGCTGATGAGCAGTAAAGGGAGCACTGTTCTCTGGTCACCTCCTGTAACAAGCAAAGTTCTTTCTCACAAATCAAACTCACTAAATCTCAAACATACCAAGATGTACCAAGGACACCAGCGTACTTAAGATGAAACTTTCACATGGAAAAATAGCAAAGTACTCAATCAAGTACAAGATATTACAGAACATTACATAATGATAAATATTGCTCTTACACATCCCATTACCATCCCAGTGTCTATAATGTCCTCTGGTACAGTACAGCCTGTCTCTAATGAGACATCGGACTGTTGTAGTGGTAGACAGACCAGGACTCCCTGCGGTTAAAAATCTCTGGTGGCATTGACTTGCGGGGATGACTGCTTTGAAACACTGACTGTGATAATACCACTGTATGAATATTAAAAAGCCCATAAAGTGAAAAAGGACATTTTTGAGTAGTTAAGTAGTGTATAGTCATAAAAAAAAGGTTTCCCCACACTCCCTAAAATTTCATCTTTATTTACCCCTCCTTATTATGTGTTCGGGTAGTGCAGTAATTTGAATGAGAAGAATACTTTGAAGCTCAGCCAATCTTCCATGTTTGTTACAGAAAGTAGGATTATAAGAGTTGCTGTTGTCATATTGAATTAATCTTTGTTGTTGTCCTCATATAACACTTCTTTAAACAGCTATTTCCATCAGGCCTTGGCCAGTGCTGTCACCCAGTGTTTATCTTAACTATTAATAAGTCAGTGCTGCTGCAGTTCCTGTGAACAAAATATGCAACACATAACTTGACAGCTTCATTGAAACATTTGCACTGGGCTTTTGATATGCCAGTTGGGTGTCCGTCTTCATTTTCTGTGTAAATGAAATACTACATCCATACATCAATCTTGGCAGCTCTCTTCTCCCAGTTGATCTAGATGGACTTTTTTTTTTTTTTTTGTTCAAGACATTGACTACTAATTTTTCAGGGGTATGTCACTTGAGGTTTGTGCTGAGAGCTGCACTACATTGTCAAGTGCAACTATGAAGCTCTATCCCTGTACTTATTCTTGTTCTTTTCTTCTAATCCATGTTTTAACACTGCATTCAGTCTATTTCAATGGTATTAAAGTATTATTTAGATTTTGAATAACAACGCTATTGTGATAGTAGAGTTTACCACAGTGGTGTACACCTCAAGGTGCATGTTTTCTTGTAATTCCCTGTTATCATGGCAGTACCTTGAACAAAATGATGCTCAAAATTAAGGCAACTTAAGGTGGCCGACAGATAATCACTTTTATTGCTTTTATTAGTAGTGGAGGAAGTATTCAGATCCTTTACTTAAGTAAAAATAGCAACATGGCAGCATTTAAATACTCCATTACAAGCAAAAGTATTGTTAGCAAAATGACGTTAAAGTATCAAAATTACCCATAAGTAGCCATAATGTAGAAAGGTGACACATGTGAGTGATACTACTATGTAATATGTTATTGGATTACTCATGCATAATACATAAGTATCATTTTACTGTTGTAGCTGTTCAAGGTGGAGCTAGTTTTAACTATTTTAAATACTGTTGGTTAATGTAGTGGAGTAGAAGTATAAAGTAGTGTAAAATGGAAATAAAGTACAGTAAATTACAAGAACATCTATACAAATCCTACACTGACCTCCATGAGTCTAGCTTTTAAGTCTGTTGCAGTTGTGATCATCCTCAACACATTTGACATATTGTGGCTCTGTCGTACATGGTGAAGTGTTGTACTTCACAGCAGCAGGACAGAATTGCAACTGCTAGACAGCTCTGAGCAGATATTTCAGCCTGTAGCTTTCATTGTATCTTTGCAGGTTCTGTGAAATGTGATTGAGGTCGTAAAAAAGGGTTTGAAGTGTTTCTTCTCTGACATGATTCAGTGGGAAATGCATAGTTAGATGTGCTGTGACAAAATTCTCACTTTACAGTAACATCAAGAAGAAAAGGTATCCACAGAGGGCCACATGCAGTTAAATAAGAGGAGAGCATACTGAATGTTTGAGCCTTTGGAAGTAGAGAGAACATGTACAGGTGTTTAAAATCTGACAACCAAATCCAACATCTATAATCACATGTATTTTTTAGATGTACTCCCAGTGCAGGATGAGTCATGAAAAATATTTTACAGATACAAACATGCATTTTTGGACACACAATTGTCATGACAATAGACAGCAGCTTAATACACCCAGGTTAAAACCTGTTTACTTGGGAATTCTTTGATCATCTTATTTCATTCTGTGTTATATAAAATGTATTTGAAATATTTTTAGGTTGTCAGGCAATTAATGGGATAGTCAGGCCCAATATTCTCAGTTGTGGTCATTAGGACCCTGGTGCCGGTTTTCATTCCAGTCATCAAATCAAATACTACTGTAATTCCTGCAATGCATAGCTGAGGACCAGGGTTAACTCAGTGGTCCTCGACCGGACCCTATCAAGAGCCAAGAGTGTGCAGATTTTCACTACACCAGCTGATTTCACTGATTAGGTCCCTCATCTCTTGAGGTGTGGAAATCAGCAAAGTCAGCTTCTGTAGCGTGTGTGTGTGTGTGTGTGTGTGTGTGTGTGTGTGTGTGTGTTCTTTGTCGAGCAGAAAAGGTCACATTTCTCTTGTTATCATCACTCTGAAGGGGGTGCCTGGCTAATGGCCTTTGTCAGCATGGCCTTATATCAATGATAGGGTGTCGTTACTAAAGATACAGTATTACCACACCGGGACGATTACTCCCATAGACAAACCCTTATATTTGTGTAACATGCCCTAAAAAAGCAAAGTTGTTTTTCAAAAAGCAGATATTAATTATATAGTCTATTCATTTATTGCATTATGAAGTGCTTATAGTTTAAAAATACAATAGTTGACCTTTGGCAGTGGATTTCTAAGTTTTCTGATTTTGGACATCTCAGATTCTCACATGGTTAAGAAAAATGACAACCTCTGCTATCAATACCAATCAATCTTCCCTGCTGAGTGAGAGGGTTATATTTTACCACGATTGCAAAGTTATCCTTGATGAGATAAGCAGCACAAAGCTTGGTACGCTGTAAGCCGGGCTCATCCAGTAGCACAGTAGAGAAACCAGCAATCCTTTGGGAAATAATGTAAACCTCTATTCTATACTTGGCATCCAAACAGTCTGCAGCACATCTCCGAGGACCGCTCAGCAGGAGAGGCGTAGATTGGCTCATGGAGGCAGGTGCTTGTGCCTAATGTTACCTTTCGATCTCAGGCCTCCCACCGCCTGCCCCCCGAAAAGCCTCTAAAGTAGAAGAACAAACCTAAAGGGAGCCATTTGACATGATTAGGAGCGTTATGAGCCAGACAGATGTGCGCTTTCGCACCAAAGCCACTTCATAAAGTATCCATAGATATTGTTTTTCCTCAGATTTGGCATTTATTAGGTGACTCTGAATAGAAAATGACTACTTAGTTATTGAAAGTTTCCTATGGGTAATGGTGCAGAAAACTGGTGTCCTGATCCCTAATTCACATGTTTGGTTCCATTGAACATGTGAAGTAGGGATGAGGACACAATGTGTGTGCTGAGATAGAAGGATGTGTGTGTGTGTGTGTGTGTCTATGCCTGCCACTGTGCACACAGTACTCTGACCACCTAATCCCTCACTGTGAGCATAAGGCCACAGATGCTGGCACTCCGGCGGCTGGTTACCTGGGATAGTGGCAGCAATATTGCAGCTGACAGACCCCTCTAGGTGATCAGCACGTCATCTACCAGTCCCTATCAATCACTCCCCGGGTTCCACTGTTGCTGCAGAGGGTACTTCCACTTGGGCGACGAGGAGTGGAACTGAGCCCATCTGGGTTTCACACTAATAGTGACTAATAGAAAAACAGCTACTGCAGAGGAAGGGTTGACTGTGTGCATCATGTTGGTAGTTTGTTTCCATTTTATGCGGCTTGGCAAGCAAACCTTGGGGTCAGGATTTGGAGGAAGGGCAGATTAATATCGACTAATGAGAAACATTAACTGAGGCTGTGGATGAGAGGTTCCTGCTGCTTTACAGGTGCTTATCTGCTGGCTGCTGCAGCCAGCCAGAATAGCTGGAGAGTGCAGTGCAGTTTTCTTGTTGTCGCTTTGTTTCCTGTGAATCTCAAGGATAAAAAATCTGATTCTCATTCATAAATGGTGATTTAGATATGAAGGACTAGACCTAGGACATTTCATATCCCATTCATATTTTCAAGGCTATATTTACAATCCCCATCTTGTTATTTTCATACAAAGCTCAGGACAAATGTCATGTAGGCCATTAGCCATAGGAAGCTTTAAAATTATACCAAGTTAATGTCAGTGATTAAATTTTTTTGTGCTAAATATTTAATCTGATTTCAGTTTTTACCCCACTGCTGTTAGCCACCTTCAGCTCAGTTTATATGCTCTTACTCCCTGTTTTTACCCCAACATTCTCTCCTCTATCGTACAGGATGACATGTGCAATACCCCTGTGTGTGCTAAAGAGATGAAACATATTCCTCTATGATTCAAACATATGTGAGAAGTGGTCATGAATATTAATGTCCAGTCTGATGTCCAGGGTTGATTTGGGCTTGCAATGCCATCTGGTTATGCGAGTACAGAGAGATTACGCTACTGCGTTTTGGTAGGGTGGAGCTCAAGTTGGGTTTAGAGGTGAACCTGAGGCCTGCTGGCCTAACAAAGAGCACGCTGGATTGAGGTTGGGGGTCGGTGATATAGCTCAAGCCCTGGAGACAGCAAAAATGAGAGATTTATGCTTTCATACACACACAGAAACCAACAAACACAATTCAGACTCACTTTCATAGAACTGTCCAGAAAATGCTTTAAATAATCTGAAAATTGCTTTCAGCTTGACTGTTATTTATGCACAGATGTTCGAGAAAAAGATTATTTTTGCTTTTACGGTTCTGTGTCTTTCTCTCTTCCTCACTCTGTCGCAGATGCTCTCCTCATCTCATTTTCTGCCTCTTTCTCGCCTTTCTACTGTGATACAATGTTTTGCTGCATCGTGAGCACTGGTGTTGGGGTAACCCTGAAAAACTCATTCAATCTGTTCCTTTCCTTTCTGAGTCTCAGTTTAATTCCAAGATAGTTTGGAGTCAAGCGTCTTTCACAAGATTACTTTATTAGTAGGCAAATGAACTCTGTAGGACATGGCCAGACGGGAGCAATCATTGAACAGGACCATCAGACAAAGCTGAAGGCACAGTTGATTGCTCGTGAATGGCTATTTGAATCTTTCTCTACGCTTCTGGAGAGAAAGATTTTGCCTGTCCAGTGCTTCATTTGAGTCATTATTGTGGGGCGTTCATAAGAATCTCACTCAGTGAATATTTGCCATGGACCTGAGTGTTCATTAATTTGTCCATTCACATGTCCAGATACTCATCCTGCTGTGTTTGTATTCAGCGTGTGTAGAATTGTCCAAACTGATTTAAATGGGTGAGTTGTCTAGCAGCTCAGTGCAACACATGGTGTGGAATTGCTTTTCGTGGCTTGAAAGGCCAGCTAGCCAACCCAGCAAATCCTCTCTGGTCAGAGACCATTTACACAGTAGCTGTGCTCCCTTCAGACCGTCTCCGTGCCAGACGCTGCACCACGGCTGGTCATAGCAAAGCCAGCACACCACAGCTCCTTTTCATGTACAGCCAACTTCTGCTCAGCTTCAGTAGCATCCAAATATTGTACCTGCTCTGTAATACCCAGTAAAAGGAGAGTACACAAAACATTGCCTTGGTGACCATGCTCTCTTCTTATGGTGATTTGCATTGTAGAAAAAAAAAAACCTGCCTGGTAAAATCGAGTGAACTAATTTGTGTGTCAAGAAATAAAATAAATGTTCTGGTCGCAGTTTTAAAGTAAACCATTAAGATAAAAAATTGGTAATGCAGTCACGTGTAGTTTTCATGGTAATATAAATATGAAAGTAAAACAAAACGCTGCATCTTTATATTGTGATGAAAATCATTAAATCATAAATCGCTGTTATCAGATCAATCCCTTGATTTTAGATCAGTTGATAATGCAAATTTCATGCACTCTTTCATAACATTGCATAATATCTTTTTCTTTTAATCATAGCAATGGTTGTATTTAAAGTTTTATCAGCTTAAGAGTTTTAGAGAAGCATTGCTTGAGGCACTGCAATCTCCAACAATTAGAGATCCAGTAACTGTTTAAAACAACCAGAATTATCCTTTGACACTGCCTGCCGCTGTGTCTACACAGTACACAATCAGATTGCTACATGGATCAGCAGGACGGCATATTTACAACTCAAGGTCCACTTATTAGCTTTTTCTACAGCTTTTAACCGCATCTCACAGTCTTCATCAGCAGATTTACTTTGCTCAGTTGTCATGGGGATAGCTGTTGCCCGTTTGTCTTGGTATTCTTGCAGTCCAGCGTTCTCTGTATAGTTCTCCTAGTGTATTACCTTTTGCCTGCTCCCTGTTGGTTCTGGTCGCTGGTTTGGATCAGTTGGACTGTCTGACCGACTACTAGATTTCTGTTTCCCCTTGCCTGTACCTGCTGTTTTGGATCATACTCTCACTCTGTAAAGTAAAGTGTTGACTGTCCCCAGCATCCTTGTCTCCGGAGTGTTCCCTGCTCTTGGGTCCTTCTGTGTTACGGGACTTTACAGTAGCTACACCACTTAGCTTGTAGCGTCAGGACTGGCGATAACTTTTTCATCTCATTACATTGTCAGAAGGTTGTCTTGATTATTTCATAAACCAACTGACACAGATTCAATGAGCGACCGTCATTCTTCTGTCAATATTACGATTTCCACCTCTCTCCTTTGCTGCTTTGATTTACAGTATTCTCCTCACTCATTGCCCCATTTCTCAATTATTTTTCGTCTTTCCTTTCACACTACCATGCTTTTACCCAATTTTCAACTCTCTACCTTTGTCCCTCCTCTATTATCTGCTATTACGGCCCTTATGCGAGCCTCGACTCTCACCACTCTCGTGTCCTTATTCTCACCTCTTTGTTAGTTTCTTCTCTCCTGTCTCCTCTTTTTCCTTATTTTCTTATTTCTTTTCCTCCACCTGTCTCTTCCCTGCCATTTCCCTTCTACCTAACTCCTTTTCATACACCAGCTATGGTTGACCTTGTCAAGATCCACCATTCTTGAGAAAACTAATAGAAAGAGGTGGGAGATGGTATTCAAAAGCCTGCTCCCTCTCTCTCTCTCTGCCTCTCCCTAATCACCCGCCATCAGTCTTATGCTGAATCTCTATGTCTGAGTGCGAAGTGGTATTAGTTCTGCTGCGTCAGTCTTGTTCTGCTCGGGGGGTCAGCTTATGGTTCAGCTCTCCAGTGTAATTGGGCTTTAAAACCACTATATGTAAAATCAAACGCTCTCTAGCGAAAAGAAATGTTGTTATGGCAGCAAGTGACACGTTTATGGTCACAACCAGTAATCAGATCTGATTAAGCAGCGCTGATCTGCATTTTTTTCCGTGCAGTCGGAGCCACTCACTTTGATGTATGTAGTATGAATTTGAAAATCTAAGCTGCAGCTTGCTTATTTATGGCGGAGCAGGAGCACTATGGTGCCTGTTGAATCTCAATGGGATTTGTGCATTTCCTAGACCCTCACAACTCAGTATTCTTTCCCATTCGCCACTCAAAAAAGACAAAATGTATTGAAATGTAATGCAAATGAGCTATTTCAATACAATATGATGTTAGCCCACAGCTGAATGCAATTCCCGTTCCACCACTCAAGTTTTCACCCATTTTTCTTTTGGGGCTCAACATTCGTTATCGTCATAAGGATTCATTAGGATCAAATGTGTCCGGTGTTTTCTAAAAGGCACGTGCACCGAATGTGGACTATGAGAAATCTTACGAATACATCCTCTGTTTAGATTAAACTGGTATTTTAGTTTTAATTGTGTGCATCTTTCTGTGTCTGTGTGTTGGAGAGCCTTAGGAATTAAATCTTAGACTCAGCAGTGAAAGTGAAAAGGTTTAATGACAGGTGCTCAGCTGAAGAAGTCTCAGAAGTGGAGCTCACACATTTATTTCCCTTTGTGAACTTCACGGTTTGCGTCAAACTAGAGTTTATAAAATTCTAGTGCTATTTAATAACAGGTCAGTGGATAGTATACTAATTTTCCCTTCAGTGTCGTTTCAAAATTCTCAAAGTAATACTGTAGATGATTTTTTATTACATTAATTCTACCAAAGGACAATCTGAAAATTAAACATATGGAGTGCAGTGTGATGGTGTTGAGGATGCCTGGGACGGAAACATTTATAGCGGTCGCTGCTTAGTGTGAAGAGGATCACCTGGAGAGCGGGGGACAGGCCTAGGTCATTTTTTTTTTATTTTATATACCTGCATGATGGTATTCAGGGTCACAGTGACTGACAACAATCACACCCTCTTACTTATTTTATACTGCACCCAAATCTTTTGTTCATAGCGTGCTGTGTGTACATGAATTCAACCAGCAGATGCTTTTGGATACATTCTCCATACATTTCACACGAGACCTATCTGCAAAGTGCTTTTTTTGCACTCAATGGCTAACATGAAACTTGTTAGCAAGAGTAGCAATGTTTGAGGTGGTTTAATGTTTTGCATCCCAGTGGTCACATTCTGCTTTGCTATAGTATTTTGCTATGAAGTATAACGTGTGTCTGGTGCATCGTTTCTCCTTGGCATTCTGTCAATCTTGTTTTTAGTTTTCAATACTATTTAAATAAAGTTTGTGTTTTTTTCTACACTTTTTTAGGCAGACTCCAAGGTCGATATTTGATTTCAAATCTGACAACGCATGGGCTGTTTTTTTACTGAAAGAGATAACATAAGCAATCACTTTTTATGAAGTATTTATATTAATAATGTTATTATTAAGAATTGTGACCACTGTGTATACTTTTTTTCACGTTGCTCTCTAGTGGACAAACTATGTAATGGAGACGGTTTCAAAATTTCTGAACTGCAGTTACTTACTAATCAGTAGACATATGAACATATCAATATATCTGTGATAAGCTAATATTGGCCAATTTATAAGTTGGACTGTAACTTGTAGTTGACTCTGAATCTCTGACGTATCCTGTAGGCAGTGTCATACAGTCAATGGTAACATTTATTTAAAGATCTACATGAGCTTTTACAGTAAATAATATAAAGGTATGCACAGAATAGTGTACATTGAAATGTAGTGAATAAAAGTTTTTACCCAAGTGCTTTGTCTTTAAGCACAGCTTCAGTCTTAAAATCGAGCACAATTATTAATAATGAGTTCAATTCACATGCTTAATACACACGGGCACAAATCAGTAAGTACAGTTGATTAAAAGAATGGGTGGATGTTACGCTGGGTGTCACTGAACCTCTATTCAGCCTCCTTGCAAACAAAATGCAGGTGCTTCTTCTGCCTCTGCCTGGTCATAATTAGAGAAGCACAGCTGTCGCCTGCACCTCTGTTGACCCTTTTCTCACAGCACTATTGATCTGTCTTGTCAACGCCGCACCAGCATAACCGCCATGTGCATATCCAAATCCACTATCTTGTCATCAGGAAGCAGTCCCTTGATTTGATCCCTGAGATGAAAGCGAGTGTCTCCCAGTTCAGTAGCAAAGCAAAATGGATTTCAATTTGGCTGATTGTTGTCATCAAGGGTACAAAATGGAACTCCACTCCATATTACAATGTTGCCTTTGTTTAGTCTTAGTCAGCTGAGTTAACTTGCAAAATTTTGTCTTGCGCTGAGGGAGACAGTACTCAGCTGATATTGCCAGCCAGCTTTCCGCCGGCTCCTCACTGAATTAGTTAACTGCCGTTTTCCCTCTGTGAACTGAAACTCGTCAAGAGCATTCAAGTCTTTTGTCTCTCCATCAGCATGTTTGTGTTCTACTTGAAGGCCAGGATCTCGAAGATTTGTTGGCCAACTGTTTGCCAAATCTGCTGTGTAAAGTTGAGCTGAGCTTTGTTTGGGTGGTGTTAGTCAAACATTTGGAAAAATTCCCAGAACTGGATTAAGCCCACTGCTAGATAAAAAAATAAATAAAAATGATTTTTTTAATGCGGCAGTAGAAACATGTTTTTTCCATGCTTGATAAAGACAGAGTTGCAGTGGGCATTTAAGATAATATTTACAGGTAAATGTTACTTAATTTAAGCTTGTGACAGCTCACCAAATTAGTGGTTTCTTTTTTATCCTCACTGCTCACAATATCACCAACATAGCTGGTAGCCAAACGCAGGAGTTTAAAATCATTTTCTTCTTTTTTCACAAAGACATTTACTCTGAAATAGAGCAGTGGAGTGGGGAACAAGCATCTCTGGAGGAAAGGAACTTTTTTCTCTCTGAACTGGCTGATCAATGAGATAGAGATCTCATGGTCAATGTTCCACTCTCCTAAAAGGCAACACGGGATCCGCAGCCCACTTCATCTTTATCACTGGTCTGCCTCTGCTCTGACCGCAGGGACCTAATGCGGGATCATTACTACCACAAATAGAGATCTGGCCGCATGGGCTGAGACTGGGATGAGCTGGGGGTCGAGGATGGAGATTGGTGGTGGGGCAGCGTTGACACTCTGCCTCTCCTATCACCAGTCTCATCTCCCACTAGATCTTTTTCTGCCTTTTATGAATGCCAACAGCTGGTGTCCCAAATCCCCTATAAACATTTTGGTTCGAAAGGGGATCAGGTAGACATAATAGACTAGCACCTGCCCTCCTCCATCTCCTGCCACCCTGCAACACCATCGTTGCCAACTCTACTCTGGCATTATGCTTGCTGACTGATGGACAATGTCTCCAACAGCATCTGTTCTCTAATGCTCAGTGGCCAACATAATTCTCTGGCTTGCAGTAGGCTACATCCAGCCAGGCTTCTTATGTGTTCCGCTACTGGTTGGTTTTCTACAACCGATGATCTCCAAACTGATTATCTATGTCCACTTTCGGTCAGTAAATGAAGCGTTCTCCGTCTGGCTTCAGCTCACTGAGACTGAATGGCTGCTGTCCACTTGGCTGCAGTGCTTATTGTTTTCAAGGACCGTTCAGTCTTTCTGCCAAGCATGTGTTGTATGCTAATTAATAGCCAGGTCAACGTGCAGTAATGTAAATGAATCACTTTAAACACTGATGAACTGTGCTAACGCTATCTTTCCTACAGCCATGCCTGATACGTTCCAAAACCCATAAATGTGCGGTGATACTTTATTAAACAGAGTTTTGTTCTGCTGCCCCTCTGAGTCCAAGCCAACAGATGTAGTTGCTCATTATGTCTCTGCTCTCCATATGGCACTGGTGCACATCCACCTCCTCTTCCCCTCCCCTCTCCTCACTCGGACCCCCTCCTGGCAGGCTCCTGTTCGGTTCACAGTGGACAGGTAGCAGAGTGACTTGTCAGCTCAACAACCGAGGCAACCCGGAGCTTGTTGGACTGGACGGAAGGGAAATTAGCTTTCACCTTCACTCCAGCTCAGAGCAACGGTCTCCTCACTAATGCCTGGTCAGATTTGAAACTAGCCCTCTCGGATTTTCCATTGAAGAGGGGTTATCAGAGGTTACTAGTAAACTTATACAAAGCAATGAAACCCCCCCACCCCCCTCAGTCAACAGCGCCTCAATGGCTTGGATATGTGAAAATGTGCTGCTTCATTTTATTCCTTGTTTTAATTGCTAATCTGAGCAGATCAGAGGGCAACCTTAGTGTTAATTAAGGGAAGTATATTGTAAGCACATTGTAATTGGGTTGAGGTATTTCTGCTGCCAAACAAAGGGGCCTCCTTTTCCCCACTGCTCACTGTGTGTGCAAGAGTGTACAAGTGTGTGTGTGTGTGTGTGTGTGTTACTTGTGCAAAGCCTGTGTCCTGTGAGAACTTCCTCATTAAACGCCTGTCAAGCTTCTTTCTGCAGACCTGCCAGCCTTTCTGTCACACTGCAGGAAACACACACATACATACACATATATACAGACAAGAGCACACCAGAGTGAGCAAGACTCAGTTTCTATGTCATACACACACTCTGAAAAATTAAGGGACAGAGTTGTGCCTTTTGTGGTTGGGCTGTGGAAAAAGGTAAAACTCTGTCCCTTGTTCTCTAAGTGAGGACATCTTTTGGCTCATCATTACTAGGGCTGGATGTTGTTTGAAATACTGGTGCCAAAATGCTTCCTGGGCTTCAGTTCCAAAACCTGATCAATAAATTTTTCGATACATGCCAATTATAGCACAACCCTTTTTTCTAATTAGCAAAATTGTCTTAACACAGAGCAACTTTACATTTGCCTAAAACAAGAACAGTCCCAGATGTTACAAGATTATTATTAACATTAGGAAATATCTAATCATAACATCAAAATAATCAAGAATAGTAGATGAGACTTTCAGGGTACCGTATTTTCCGCACCATAAGGCGCACCGTATTATAAGGCGCAGTCTCAATTACGGGGTCTATTTCTGTACTTAACCCATACATAAGGTGCACCGTATTATAAGGCGCATGCTAAAACATACGGTCTACAAAAAAAAGGTAACGGAAGCAAAACATGGCGTGGCGGAGGTAAGCATATGTACTGTACGTATTACGTAATGTTCTCTGATTGGTTTATCGCTGCCAGCATACGTAGTGTACGTATTACGTCCCTGTGTCAGCGGGAAATGGTTCGACAGTCAATCAAGCGGAGCGCTTACCAAAGTCGCACAACAACATTTTTACAGATTTTGGGACTCAGTGCACACATAAGGCGCACCGGATTGTCAGGCGCACGGCCGATTTTTGAGAAAATTTAAGGCTCTTAGGTGCGCCTTATAGTGCGGAAAATACGGTAATCAATGCAGAGGTTGCAACTAGCTCAACTTTTGCCAGAATGTCCTCCAGCAAGCTGCTCTGGACAGTCAAGTATATGCAAGCACATGTTCCTGATGATTTTGCAACATAAATGCCAGATTTCAACTGTTTACCTCATGATCGTCACAACAAAAGATGGAATGGTTTCTGTCTCGATAACTTTCCAGCTATGCAGAATTTTGGTGTCTGATAAACATTCAAAGTCAAGGATGCAATATTACACAAACTACACTTCCTGGAATGTACTTTATTGTATTGTTGGTCTGAACACCCACTAAGAGTCTGACCATGTATTCAATTTAAACTTTACGTACTAGTTTTTGATACTATTTCAAGTCCAATACTCAGCTCTAGTCATTATGTAATGAATACAGCATCAACAACTTTTATGACTTCCCGTTGTGATAACAAATAAGTACTGCGTCTTCTAAATAATAAATGAGACACAATACTCAGCTTTAACTTGAAATGTATTCGTAGCCCCCAGAGACCAAACCATAACAAAGCTAAATGCTGATGTAGTTATTGAAACCCCTGCAACTGTAAATGAACCAATAAAGGGGAGAACATGAGACAAATTGCTCTACACAGCTAAATTCAATGAAACCATTTACTGCAAGCCCTTCACCGTTTTTCACTCTCTGTTTATGCCTATCGTGTGTGTGTTTATGTTGTCCTTTTTCCCTGTCCTGTACACCGTTTCCCTCGTCTCGGCCTCTACTGTCGCTCACGTCGTTGCTCGCTCCTTCCATCAGTCAGACTGTCAGTTTTCCTTATCCGTCTGTCCGTTCTCTCCTTTTTCCTGTCTTTCTGTCTCTGTGTCCCTCTCACCACCCACCCTCCATTCCCCCTGGCGCACGCCTGTATTTCTTCACGGCAGTCACCATGGTATTTAGTTCTATTTACAGTGGAGCTACCAGATTATTAAGAGTGGAGCAGTTACCTTGGGCTTTATTGTTTGCCTGAGCTTTTCTTCCCCTCACAATTTTCAGATGTAATTAGTTTCACTCCCACACCAACAGTGCCACGGCCCTGAGCAGATGCTTTTAAAAGACACTTTAATCCAGTTTTGAGTTACAGCTTGTTTACTAGTATCTACAAGTTGTTTACGTTGCCTCTAATAAGTTTCTGTGCCTTCGATTAAATGTAATAGATTAACATTGGCAAAACGTAAGTAAACATGTTTACTGTGTTAGATCGCCTTTCCATTATTTTGAAGATAAATGGCTCAATCGGTCACTACAAATGGTAGGAAAATGAAACCTGTAGTGCACTGTGAGAATGCAAACATTATAACCAGACAACCTCGTAGCATTACAAAATAGCATTAACAAAGAGTTAATGGTTTTTGGACACACTTTAGCTATAATCATGACATTGACATATTATCACCAGCTGGAAGTGTGGCGATTTTTAACTGTAAACTTAAAACCTACCTCTTTAGCCTGGCTTTTGATTAAGAATGTTTAATAGACATTACCCACTATTTTACTACTTTTACATATTTATGTGGTAAACTCTTATTCCATGTTATTTTCTGTTATTTTATTATAATTCAGTCCTTTTCACCTATTTTATCTAGTTGTTAGTCTAGCTTCAAATCTATTTTATTACATTTTCATCGCCTGCTGAACATGCCTTGGTTTCATATTCTTAAAGATTTTTTGGTTTGTTTGTTTTTGTTGTTTATGGTCTACACATGTTATGTCTTATTATCTTATCTGTGAAGTACTTTGAACTGCACTTGCCTGCATGAAAGGTGCTATGCAACTAAAGTTTGATTTGATATAAAGTTATTATTAGGAACTTGTTAGCAAACAGCCTCTTTTCATCAAGCAGACGTGGAGCAACATTCATTTGGAGTTGGCTTGATGAATGTTAGTCCAATATTCACTCTAATTTTCATTCTGTTTTTGTTCTCCAACTTGTCAGAAAAATATCTGGCTTGTTATCTACTAAATTCGCTACCCGCTAACATTGTCACCCATATTGTGCTGGGCAAGTAACGTACAGTGGGTTCATCAGCGCTTTTCTTTTTACTTATAACAGATGCCTGGAAACGAGACTTGTGAGAGAAGTGAGACTGAAGCAAACAGTAAAGATGCAGGCTGTAAAACCAAAGCGCTGTGCTGGAAGACACTCAGGTTTATCACCACGAGTGACCCATTTCACATTTGATCCGTTTGTTCCATTGGTGCATCCATCCAAAAATATTTATTAGCTCCGTTTTAACAATTACTACAAATCCAAACACAGAGTGGCATTGTCCATTACAGTAAATCAACAAGTCATGCTTTTGTGATAAGATTTAAATTGACTCCAATAGAGTAGTACCCAGGATTGCTGGCATGGCAGACTCTTGAGTTTCCTGCAGAGCTACACTGAAAGTGATGCAGCTGTGAGGTTCATAGAGTCTTTGAAGCTGTGCCCTGCAAAGACACATGTAGGAAAGATTTTTCTGTTTTTATTTTTGGGATTAATCGACCAGCAGAGTGACTGATCCTGGCTGTCGGTTGCAGATAAGAAGTCTGGCAAGCGACTTTGATGTGGCTGACAACTTGCTGTTAGTAATGTGGAGATTGATTTTCTTTGCTTGGAGTACCCCTGTTTCAACTCAAGTCTTGATTCAAAACACTTAACTTCACACTGTGGTGTCACTCCACCACATGAGGAGGATAGTGACTGCCACTGCTTAACCACCAGTTAATCATATTTCTGTAACCAGGAGGAAATGTGTAATGGCATGACATATAGATAAGGCCCTCTCTTGCCATGCCCCACTGTAAGCTACAGCCCACAGCTCCCTTCTGAATGCTAAATGCAAAAAGATGTTTACAATAAAGTGAGAAATATTGCAGATTAAGAGAATTTCTTCTAGAAAACAGGATGACTATTTAGATATTTGCAGTGTGAATCAAGGCTGCATGCTGTGGAATTTGATCATAAATCAAGATTCAGAGCCAAGAAATTCCCGGGAGATGCCAGCGTTTCTAGCAATAGGATCCAACAGGCCAATAGAATAGAAAAGGACAAAGAGTATGTATCTCTGTGTGTGCATGTGTTTGTGTAAGCTGCTTTCTAAGCCCCCTGCTGCCTCAGATACAGCCTATTGAAGCGTCTCAGGTTTCTAAGTGAAAGGGGTCAGGCAGCACCAGTCCACAGGGCTGAAAAGGAATGAGAGAATGCATGGGAAAAGGGAACAAGTGGAAAAAAAGAGCAAAAAATCCAGGAAATGAGGAAGGAACATTGTACAAATGGAACAGGGAAGATGAAGGACACACCTGAAGACGGGCCTATTTGCCCAGTGTGGTATACGGGTATTACCTAGGTTTTAGGACTCTTTGAGAGAAATGAATGCCGTTCCAGCAGGGGCTGTCAGTAGTGTCCGCCCCTCCATCCATCCAGATACCCAGGGACTCCATTACACCCTGATGGGCAGGAATGGAAAACCAATCGAGGGGATATGGGGTGTAGGGGGAAAGCTATGTATGGGCGCTGGGAACCACACAGACAGGCAATCTGCCATGATGAAGAGCCTCCCTTCCCTGTTCCTCCTCTCGGACCCAGCATGTCCTCCTCCTGCATCCCCTTCAAGCCCCACTGCGCTCTACTGCAATGCCTTGGCAGCTGACCGACCAGACACCTCCTGCCACACTGTTGCACACTCTCCCTCTCCCCGCTCTTTCCTCCCAGGCCTCACTGTAAGCCCTGGCAGCATGCATCCGTTCACATCATCACACGGAGAAGTGAAGCAGAGATGGATTTCATTGGAGGGAAATAGATGGGTCTGAATTGGGGTGGAATGTGATTTATCAGTTTCCAGAAGTTCAGTAGATGTGTAGGTAGCTCCAGTCTGGATTTGTTGCTGTGCTCAGGTTGCAAGGTTAGCCGCAGTGTACTTAACCTCCCTTCTGACATCGGAGATAAGCCTGTGTTAGACATGCCTGTTCGTGCAGTGGGGGCGGTATGATAAATTCATTAGCGACAGCTAAGGAATACAGATATTTATACAGCTACAGCAAATCAACGCTGTGAAAACATGGCAATCAATCTCATGGAAGATTGCAAGCCTCACAATGAGGTTGGGATACAAGAATTGTGTATTTATTGATTCTTACTGATGGCTTGGCTGGCTTTCTTTGACTTACTCCTCATGTCTGATCTTTGCTTTGACAACAGGCAAAACACATGAGCCTTATTACATTAGTTCATTAGTTAATATAGTTTGATTGTGTTACATTTTCTGTTGTTTTGAGCAGTCCAGCAGCACGTTATATTGTATGTGTGACTATGAGGTTAAGATGCTGACTTGCAGCTTCAGGGTTGTTTGAGGCTGTTCACAGCCATTTTGGGTTAAGCGTTGACACATTTGAGGACGTTGTTATGGCCGAACAGTGTAATATTGTTGACTGGTCAGGTTAGTCACATGACCTCTGTCTAATTGAGCACATGTTTCAGGTACTGATGTCTGTTGGTCTGTCAGTGACTGATTTATTACATATGATACCTTTATTTAAGTTATTTAAGTATAGTGGAAAGAACAGTACATTTTTCTACCTGTTTGCTCATCATATGAACATCACTAATGATTAGATTTTTTTTTTGCGTGCATGTGTGTTAAATAATTGTTAGATAATAAAATTGTCACCTAAAGCACACAGTTGAGCTGCTCCACAGTGAGCTGTGTAAACAGTTGGTGAGCGGGTGTTATACTGACAAGGACATGTACATGTGGGTGGAACAAAAACAAGTATTTAGATCCATACTTGTACTTAACATGAGCCTCAGTCGCTGAAAGATATGTGTATTCTGAATATGCACATTACCACAGACCACTGAGTTATCCTCGCTTGAGATTCAACTGATTTCTGCAGCGCTATTCTTTCTTCTCGCTGGCTGCTGGCATCATACTATTTTTATTACTGTCTGCAGACGTCTGGTATATTTTTTAACATGAACATGAATTCGAAGTGTCAACAGACAGCCTGACATCATCATCTCTGTGCAGGTACCCTATGTCAAGGTGGCTCCAGAGGACATTCTGAAGGTTCAGTTCCCCCGGTTCACCACTCTGGACCTGAGACCAACCAACACCGACATCAGCCTGGCTGTGGCCGGCCTTCTCACCTTCTTTAACAGCACCACCGCCTGCCTCATCTGTGCACAGGCTGACTGTGAGTACAGCATTCACACCCTCATGACAAGATGCACAATCCTACACACCTGGGGAGAATGCTCACACGCCTTCCCTACATCTGTCAACAAAGTGCAAACATTTTTGTTTAATGTCTGGTATCCTTTAACACGTGTTAGCGTGCATAGGTTTCTCGCACGCACGCCAACTGTGTTCTGACAACAGATGCGGCGCTTATCAACATCTCACCCTGTGACACACTCCCTTTTGAAGCAGCTGCTGCACTCCACAGCTAAAACGCCCTCACAGTAGCATGCCTGACGTCTGAATCCCAAAATAAGATACGTTTACTGTGAAATCCTTTCCCTTTTCAAAGTCACAATCTTCCTTAAATGAAAATAATGATATAGCACGTTAAACTGTGTCATGTATAATCTGTCTTCAACCTTCAATCTCGGTTTTATGTCTGCTGATGATCAAAAACACGTCTTTAAGACAGACAAAAGAGAATGAGCTTGCAGCTGTATCCACCAGTGATCTAACCGCCTCCTTGTTAACGGCACTCGTTAGATTCTACCAATGCTAAACTGAATGACCTTAAAAAAGCTTGAAAATCTCCTAGAGGGAAGTTATTATCGTAAGTAGAGAGGAAGATTAAATCATGGCCTGTTCCCACCCTCTTGTAGTCCAGCAAGCAGTAATTACAACTCCCTAGACAAAGGCACCATGACCCTGAGTGGCACCTGCTAACCTTTTTCCTAATCAGCACAAGGCTTTGAAGAAAGGAAATTGGCTTGAGACATCAACCATGTGTCAGCCCAGAGATGGCAATGAGCCACTGTGAACCGCCCACCCCGCCCGCCTATCTCAATTCTCAGTTCTTCTGCCTTTCAACTTCTTTGACTGTGTCTTGGTCTTTACTTTGGAGACTCCTTTCATTCATCACCTTTAAGACCTTAACGCACCATCTTTCATGTATTAAACCAGAGCTTGTCTGTGTGCAAATTCAGTTAAAGTACATGAATGAGTTTTTTTTTTACTATTTTTAAACGTTTTTTCCTCTTTTATACAATTTGCCAAAGATGGCAATGATTATGCAGAAATTGGAAATGTTGCCGAAAAGAATTAATTAAACTGAATAAAAGAAAGTACTGTGTAGCAACCCGTAGTTTAACCCAAGTAAACCACATATCCCATTATTACTACAAGGGTCAGAAATATATAATTATAAATTTTTTCCTTCTAGGTGTTTCTGTACCTGTCAGTCATTCTTTCAATTTAGGGCTCAGATTCAGTTTCTATGACATTTATTCCTCAGAGTGTTGATTAATACAGCTCTGGCAAGAACAGTGATAACAAGTGAACCTTTTAGGCACCCTCTGACTTTAATATTGGTAAGTTTGGAGAAAAGAAACTCATTTTAACATTACTGTTCTTCTTCCCTCTGGTTGTGTGTGGGTGTTCAGGTCAGTGGGGAGGTTCTTATTCTGTGTCAGTGGGCTAAGAGAGGACTGCAAAGGAAATGAAAAGAAATGAAATGAGGAGAGATTAGAGGTAGATAGAATATACCAATGGGAGTCCGAAATGAGAGAGGAGAGGAGAGGAGAGGATGCTATTCAGCAGATGTGGGAGAGGTGAAATGTAGTGATTGGGGTGGGGGGAGGAGGTAACCACACTGGAATTATACATTTGGTACATGAGGGACACAGTCCAGGAAATGCCATGGCTGTATTGATTGCACCCTTTCATGTAATGCTCATTCATTCAATAGAAAATGCACCAAATGGCTGTGTGTGTGTGTGTGTGTGTGTGTGTGTGTGTGTGTGTGTGTGTGTGCCCGTGCGTGTGCATGTGTGTGTGTATAAAGGTCTGTGTTCAGTAACAGCATCAGCTGAAACCCATTCGGCTTTGGCTCCAGCTCGTCCAGCCCCACCCCTCCCCATCAGCTCACGCAGTCAGTTGGTCGGTTGGCAGCCTGCTGTCGGTGGATCGTCCGCATGTGTTGGCCTCAATCACCCGAGCCAGTGACAACCTAATAGAGCGTGGCCAATTCATGAATATTTTCCAGCCATGGCTGAGGAGGCAGGAGTGGAGGTGGAGCTGTGCCCAAAGGCATGGTGCACACCAGGACAGACATTAATCTAGCTAACCTCCACTATCGATGGCAGTGTTTGCAGTAGCAGCCGCAGTACTGTAACTCTTGCGCAGAACACTGTCCATGTGGTTGAATTTTTAGACCTGCTGGGTGGCCCCACCTGTTGTGTGGATGTGACCTTTGGTAAATGAAAAGAGACACACACACAGAATTAGCCTGCACGCACACACACACCCTGAGCAAACCGCACACATGCACATGCGTGCTGCTTCCGCATTGCAATACAGCGGTGCACTTTCATTAGAGAGGTGATTGGTGCAGCTGTCAGTACACTGAAAGAGAGCATCCAATAAAGTCTGAAATGTAACTGGAGCTGCAGTGCAGGCATAAGAATTCCAAGTTCAACAAAATAGTCTCTAAAATGCTCGCAGAGCATTTTTCCCACCGTTCATCCAGGCACAGCTGGAGAGCACGGTTTGCCATTTTACCTCACTGCATTGTTCCACTACTGCTACAATAGAAAACAAACACTTCCACTACGTGTATCAGGTTTCCACTATAATCTGCTCATGCATGCAATGTGCCTTATGCTATGTAATTGCTATTAAAGGTTTTTAATGGTGATGATTGCCCATATCATCTACTAAGATACAATTCCCATTACACACCATATCTGGTGCTGACCTTCTGTCTCTCCATGTTTCACAGCGTTAGTCAGGTGGAAGAGGTGTCTCGATGACTTGTGAACAGGAATGTATAAACAGGTGTAAGAATGAGTATAGTAATTGCATAGTAATTTAGAACTATGATTATTGTAATTATACTGTGGCTACTAATGATGCAGATGTGAAAGGCAGCAATGTCAGTAGTCATGGTGATGGTGCCAGTTGTAGTTTTAAAAGCTTCTCATTGAATAGATTGAAAGCACTTGGCTTTAAAGTCTCCTGCTGCTTTTTGGAAAAAATAAGTTGATTCAGTATAATAAGATTTTGGATTTGTGGCGAGTTGGTGGAGTTTGTGTGCACATTTGCAAATGTGTAATATTTGTCTTTGCTAGAGTAAAATGCAAAGCCTTTACTTGGTCATTCTACCTAATTTGGATAAAGTCAAATGGGATGTAGGCTGATTTCTCACCATCAGACCATCAAAAAACACATCAAGAGGGGTTTGTCACATGATTGTAACATTCTCAGTTTAAATCCAGCTGGGAGCTTTCTTGCATTTCGTCCCTCCCATAATTTATTTCACTGTTACCTATCCTACAAATACAAAATAAAAAAAAACCAGAGACCTTTCAAATAGAAGTGTCCCTTGTGAATTACTCTGTAGAGGCCATTTTCCCAACAAAAGAGGTTCACCTGTACTCTAGCAGCAATGTTTAGCACTTCATGCAGTAATATCACACTCAAGCTAAGCTAAGCTATAAATGAAGATTACTGCAGGATAAACCATTTGTGGCTTCCCTTGTGTCGTATGGAGAATGCATATGAATGTTGTTTGCAGAGAGAACAGGAATGTTCAGCAGGAGCACATCAGATCAGCACCACCACCATGTGACAGGAGGATTATAGTCAGTATTGATGGTTCTACTTTTATGGTTATTTGGGTTAATGGGAAGGGGAATATGCTCAGACGTGCTATAACTGTTTTTGACACATGATCTTGTCTGCAACATTTTAAAGTGATGGCCCCAATGGTGGCAAAGTTATAAAAGTAGGCCTTACTCTTTGCTCAAGGCTAAAGGATGAGTCATGATAATGTACAGCTGTCATCAAGGCTTTTGACGCTATGTTAAAAGCTATGTCTGCCACTGAAGGATTCATTATATATTATTCACCTACACCTGTAAGGGAGTTCACTTTCAGCTGCCATGTTATATTAACTGTTTAATGTTTTTACACTGCCAGTGCCTGTGTGTGTGTGAGTGTGTGTGTGTGTGTGTGTGTGTGTGTGCGCGCCCTCACCTTTATCAGTGCACCTGAGAGAGAGCTGGAGCCATGTGTTGTCCATGCCAATGAGGGAGTATTGTCTCATTAGCATGCAGGTTTGTACTTTGATACTTGTGAGGACCTTCTCCTTTAATGTAACGCATTCCCTACATTCAAGCCCCAACTTTAATGATCTTAACTTCATGCTTGACCACAAGTTTTACTCTTATCTTAAAGTTATCATCACTAAAGAGTAACTTAGCACCTGGCCTGATGGAGTGTGGTCAAAAGGGTGCTTTGCGATGTGACAGGGTGCTGGGCTACACCTGTACATTACTGCAGCAAGGTGAGGAGTTAAATCACTAGAGATCAGCAAAAGCAAGATGCCATTTTTGTTTTTTTTTACAAGTGTGTCCCCATTTTGTTTGTCTCACGAACACACACGAGGATGCACATGCACTTACATGTTCACACAGGTGACACAATCCACATTCCTGCCAATGCCAGCAAAGACAAGAAAGAAGAACACTCCAAGAGAACAACACTGAATGTAAACATAACTTTTGATTCATTACAGGAAAACTACACAAGGGCACCTTTAAGATGCTCTCTAAGATTTCAGTCCAGGTTGATTTGTAATGCCTGTCACTACCAGTGGTAACAGCTGCATTTTCTGTGGCTGCTTCACAGTAAAAGCATCCTGTGGTTCGTCAGTTGCATTTGCAGTAACTTAGCACAGCTCTGATACAGCTATTGAGGAGCCATCAGTTTACTGTCAGGGATACGGTGAATTAGATACAATTAAAAACAGTAATCTATGGATTGTTTCCCGTCAATCGCTTGTGTGAGTGTGTGTAGTACATTTATACATTTATTCTATACAGGAATGGCAGACTCTATTAGGACCAATGAAGTACTATATAAAGAGATACTATCAAAGAATGGGTTTAATTGAATGAAAATCTTAAGAATTATTACTTTAACCTGAACTACTTCTAATGTTAATTACAAAGCCCAGTCTTAACCCTCAAACAGTTCTATGAAGAAGTCCTTATACTCTCAAGGTCTTAAACTCGGTCCTCATAAACACAGAGGGATAAGCACACACACACACAGTCCCACAGAACTTGTTTTTCTCTGTACCGCGACCTATACAAGTCTAACTAAAGAAGAGCAAATCTTTCATTCAGCCGCATGTTCTTTGATTGAAACTGGTTCACCAGAGCAAACAGTGGGGGAACAACATGGTTGCTGTAAGGCACCCTAGTGAAAAAAAGATTCTGTCTCCCCTTTGAATCCTGTGTAGCCCAAACAATAAAGAGAATATGGGCTTTTCTTCTGTGTGTCACTCGTGCATATGCTCTTTAGCCATCCACATCTAGTACAGTGCACTGCCTAACGTCATCATTTTGACGTGAAATTGTATTTGATGCGCTGCGAGAAGCCACAGATAGTGGATGCAGGAGGCAGACAAGGAGGGCGGTTTAGCAGGAGCTATATCAAGCTCATCAAATTTATTCTGCGTTATACTACAGAGGAAGCTGATCTGACAGGTTCCAGACACAGGCAGGCAAGCAAGCAGCAGCCAGGAGCGATGTCTCATGAGTGCACAGACGCAGGTAGCCGGGTACAGGAAGACAAACATACAGGGTGATGTACTGCCATACAGACAGGCAGACACTGAGACATAATTGCAGAAGCTATTAGACATGATGCTGGTGACTGGGACAGAGCTGTAGCGTGCGTTAATGTGCTGTGGAGAAGCTGAAGGAGTCGGCTTGATAACTTCAAATTGCTACACCAAACTTGGTCTTCATGAACTGCTCTGCTGTCACCATGGCAGAAATCACAGAAAATATCTATTGACACCAAAGTCTAGAGTGTTTTATTTTTTCATTTTCTTATTACTTTATAAAGGGAAATAGCAGGTGGAGGCTCAGCTAATGTAAGTCGTTCTCCACAAAGATATGTCTTTCTTATGTGACTCTCCTTGCCAATATCAAGAAATGTGATATGAGTGTGATGAGATCTGACAAATTGCCATGTTGAGGAACTGTCACATGAGGTTGTATTATTCTCACTGTAATACACCTCAGAAATGAGTTTAAACTCCTATATGGAAAATTAGCCCAATATCCTCTCCGGGTATGCTAATATATGGATGCAAAGTGGCTGGTAGAATGCTGCCGGGAGCGTTTTGATTAAGTCAGCTTTAATTACGGAAAATCCCAATTACCTCACAGGAGTCTCAGCCTATTACCATGGGATAGAGTACAGGAGAAGTTGCTGAAACGTCCCTTTTGTGTTTGATGGCATCACAATAATTGTAACTTACGATAATCCAGCTACTTTTTCTGTGTGGAAAAGTGTTTATGGATTCATCGTTGTCAAATGTGGCAGAAAAACAAACGAGGTAGATTTGCTTGTACTTGATGACAGTGTATGTGGATTGAATTCATATTGCGTTACAATATCAACCTGATATCACTCTGAACGTGCTTGACTTTCCTTAACTTTTTGACTATGTATTTTCTTAACTTTAAAAAAAAAGACTGTTACTGTAATTCTCATTGGGAGAGTCTTCCCTTCATTACAAGTAACACTCTTATGTATTTGTGTGTGTGTGTGTGTGTGTGTGTGTCTTACCGGCAGGCTTATTGAACCTGGAGCAGCTCCTCAGGCAGTTCCTCATCTCCAAGGAGACCCTGTCAGTGCGCATGCTTGATGACAGCCAGGACCCGACCCCGCTACTGAAGGAGATACGAGACGACAAGACTGCCACTATTATAGTGGATGCCAACGCCACCATGTCACACGTCATTTTGGAACGGGTTAGTATGGGTCACATGATAGCTGTGTTATTTATGCACTGATAACTTGTCTTTAATTCATGTCTACCGTGTTAGCTCTATGCTGATTGAAAATTCCCAAGATCCACATTTATATAATTCTCATACATCTCAAAAGGGAAAAGTAACTGAAAAGTGCTTTTGGCAAGAAGTGTTCAAGTCTAAAAGTAATTGTATGTGTGCAGAATTAATTTTCTTTTAACTAGAAGAAGAAGTTGGTTAGTCTAGTTTTGACCTGTCGAGATAGAGGTTGTATTTCACGCACAGCACAATGAGTAGTGTGCAGAACATATGAAAAAGATATGTCCCTATCTTTTTCGCCGGCATACTACATTTGCCGTTTTGAATCACGAATCAGATTACGCGGATTTATATGGTTTTGGCAGTGGGCACAGCTTTTCAAAAGATATGGTTACAGAGCCTAGAGCCAAAAACATAGTCCCAAAACAAAAAGCAAATGAATCGAGACAATGTTGTTTAACAAACCTGTTACATCAAATTATATGGATGAGAGCATAAAATCAAGTTGTATTGCAATGATTCATCTTCCATAAGTGAGAATTCTGCACAGTTAAGTGTATTAGTGTAAGTAATACCAGACTCCTAAATGAAAGAGCCCTTTTGCCTGCTCTCTAGTGGAGTGCATGCTCTGGACAAGCTGTTCTGTCAGTGAAGCAATTTAAGTGGACTGACTCTTGAATGTCCATCTTATCTATTATCCATATGTTGCATCCTTTTCTAAAAACACCTTTTACTTGAACATTTAACTGTAAATGTAACAAACAGAGCCAAAAAACTTCATCATGTGTGAAAAACAACTTTCTGAGTGAGCTCACTTTCTGCCTGTAGCATAGCAGTACAACCTTTAAGTGTTTACTCTGCTAATGACACATACCAATAATTAACGTCTCAGAACATTATTATAAGCCCTTGGTCACTTTGAAGCCAATATAAGGCTGAAGCTTCTTCTGAAGGATTGGCAACAGCATATGGCCTCTCGGGAATTAGTTGAAGGCACTGCTTTTCTTTTCAGAATAGTATCTTTTAAAATCATATCACATATTTCGTGCTGTGGTGTTTATTTTATGTATTTATTGTCTTGCCTGTTAGTATGGTACTGACCTGACCTGACAAAAAATTAAAGAAGACTAAAGAACAACTATCTATCTAATTAAAACAGACCTCATTATTTCTAGAAGATGGTGGATGGGTGTCTAGAGTAGAGGTGACAATCATTCTCATTCTCTCCATTATGGTCTCTCGCTTTATTTTGCAGTAGTTTTCAACCTAAATCTCTCGCCACAATCAAGTGTTCAGGCTGCCATCAGTGGTCACCCAGTCACCATGGCAACCCTGGCAACCCTGGGCCACAGAGCAGCAGGAGCCCACAGTGGGACATCTCTCTTTCTCTGTTCCTCTACTTCCTCCGTCTGTCTCTTCAGTTTCAATATGGAGTTTCTTTCTTTCTTGCTCCCTGTTCTCTGTGCAGAAGCAGAGATGACACTTTCACTTTGTTTCCTCACACCTCATTCCCTGTGTGGTCCTGTATGCCCATCCCTCTCTCTCTCTCACACTCTTTTGTCTCCTTCACACGTCACGCTGTCTGTCAAGGGACCCTTCTGCAGGGTGGCGGAAAAGTTGACAGTCCGGCCTCTCGCGTGGAGTGCCTAGTAGCCAAAAATATCAAAGCTGTGCACCCGGCGTATTTGCCAGTCTCAGATGATGATAAGAGTGCCCAGCTTGTCTAAAGGAGCAGAATCGTCCTTTGTCATGCAAGATGTTACCCCCTTATTTGTCTGTTTACATCTTACATCAAACCCTTGGCAGACAAATGTCTCACTCTCTGAGGTTTTACCATTCAGGCGGGTTTAGGTCAGCAGTGTTTGCGTTCTGAATGTAATTGTGTTCAGCCAGGCCTCCACTGTTTTGCACAGAACCAGAGAGGAATAGATAGTGAACACACTGTATGGGGGCTGCGTAAACCGAGGGCACTCTGACCAAAAGCTGCGGTAGAATAACAGGTAGCTCAAAAAGTGGGGGAGAAAATGTAGGGAGGCTTATTTGGAATGCAGCGAAACCAAAAGGACCAAAAGGATATTTTTCACCAGCTTCTTATTTTGGTTTCATTGTGTCTTCTGAACTGAATGGGATGTGGGCAGCAACGAAAGGCTATTTGGGTTATAATGTCAGTTTCTGTTTGGTATGGTAGGTCACCCAAGGAAAAGATGCAGCGTTTTGAAATATTACTTGCCACACAAGGGTACTGTTGAAGTGAAAAAAATCTAAACCACCTCGTGCCATTAGCTAATTTTACTTACTGTGTGTAACCTCAGGACAGATGGCAACAAACAACTTCCCTGAAGCATAGTAATTACCTTACATATTCATCATGCTTGTAGTAGTTTCAGAGTAATAGCACGCTAAAAATACCCAAAGAATTACACAAAAACCCACACGGAGGTTACAGATATGACAGCTTTCTGATGATGCACCACCTTAAAATTATTTCAGTTTCAAAATCTTTATTATGGAAATTAGTACATTTCAGTACAGCCAGGTGTGGAAAAGAAACGAGCGTTATTTCATACCCAGGAAGACCTTTCTTTAAAGTTCTTGGAAAAAGAGGATGCTGTTTTTAACTGTTTGGTTTGATATATTTTTTGGTTTTAATCATAACATGCATTGCAGCGTGATTAAACGGAAGCCTATAGCTTCGATGATGTTTTTTTTTCTTGCTAATGACTTTAATGAAATGAAACTATGAAAAGTTCACCCTGTCCTTCACTACTGCTCCTCACTGTGACTTTGATTAAATCAAATTGTACGACAGCGTGCCGAGCAGCATACTAATGCACCTCAGAAATTAATTGCTCCATTGAGAGCCATCGTCAGATAAGAATGTGTCTGGTCTTATCAAGATGTGGATTTGATCTGGCTGCTGCCAGTGGAGCTTGAGTTACACTGAATCACTGACCTCTTAACTTCTCTCCCCAACCCTTTCTTCCTGACTCTCTCTGCTTTCTGTTTTGTTCTGCCCCTCCTCCTCTCTTTCTCTGACCTCCATCTTAACATCTTTTTGTTCAAACTCCAATCCTCGTATTTCTGTTTTGTACCTCCTTTCTCTTACATTTTTTTCCATCTTTCCCCTCCTGCCCCGCTTGTCTTTTGATCTGCAGGCATCAGAGCTGGGAATGCTGTCAGTCTACTACACGTACATCTTCACCTCTCTGGTAAGGAAATGCAAGATGGTGTGGGCATTTAGAGCCAATATAGACTTCACACCTACAGGAGCACATCAGTACTCTAATGCTGTGCTTCTGTAGTGTATTAAAACAGTACGAGAAGTATAGTCTGTTACAGACATGCTGAGTGTAGTGGCTCCAGTTGCTGCTCATTTGCCCTCATTGGTTGAAGTACACTTCTCGAACAAACAAATAAATTATAATGATGTACTATTGTTGTTGTGGCAGTTTTTCTTATGATTACGATTGTGGAAACCCTGCCAAGCTCCTGTTCGATGCGATGAAGTCATTGTCTTCAAAGTCAACATTCATTTCTGTCAGTGAATGAGTTAAGGAGCTCCACACACTCTTCTTTCTTTCTGAAGTGATTGATTAATAATTAATTAATTAAGTAAGTAAAAGTACAGGGTGATTTTCTCAGCAGTTATGGCATGTTTGCCTGCAAACTCTTAATTGGTTCTCATTGCTCAGTTAATTAGCATAGAACGCAGCACATGCTGTTTAGTTTTGTGATCATGTCATCCCAACTATTTATGCCCTGTGTCATACTGATTTCCTCACATTGCATTACATATTGTGAGTGCACAGTTGCTTAAAGCTACTTGTTACTGTAACCATAGTTAGTTAAACTTAGTGTAGCTTTGTAGATGATGCTTCATAATGGATGTTGCATATTGTGGATGGTTACCAAAATTATGCCCTAAAAAGAGGTGACAGAGGCAGATAGAGAAAGAGCTGAGAGGCAGCTAAAGGAAGAGCTGCTTTGCAAAGTTGCTTTCAAAGCTGTTCCCTTTGCTAAGTTTTTTTTATGCACGGTAAATACTATATAATTTGGCTTAATAAATGCTACAATAATGGTGTATTTTGTGGGGAGGGCCTGGTCACCTTATATGAAATGAGTCGCTGCCCCTCAAAATGTCTGTGCCACGACGCTGATGGAAATGACTCCAAACTTGAGCATAATGGTGTTTAGGCACACAGAGGCTAAGGGATCTGTGAGAGTTATTGTAAGATCACAAAGATAGCAGCTTGGAGAAAATTTGATGCTATAGTAAACTCACCAGATAGCTGTTCCCTAATGGAAATTAATGAGGTTCGAAACACTTTGCTCTAATAGCGCTGTAGAGATGATTCATATCAAGCTGATTTATGACTCATTAAGAGTGGGCTGCTGCCATCTTCATGTTTTCATCAACAGCCCTTGGCACAGTCACTTCTCCTATTGTAGCTCTTTTCTCCCTTCCTTTAACCTCCTTGTCTTTGCTTTCCTTTCCAAAATAAGCTCCCTCATCATTCTCCTCTGGTGCTGCTCAGCAGGTCTGCTGGAGGGCACAGCATATCAGACAGATTCATGGTAGATAGTAGATGATGACCCCACATCCCCCCCTCCCGCTAACATCACCACCATTTTCTTAAAATCCAGCCATTGCTCAGTGACGGCGTCGTTAATAGCTTCAGCAACCATCATTAAAATGGTCAACAGTGTGCCCCCTGGCAGCCTGGGACATAATGCAGAAGCTGTGTGTGGAAAAATAGAAGTGATGTTGTCTCCTTAGTTGTGGTAATAAGTGATTCATCCTATTTATTGTGTTTTCAAAAAGCTCTGCTGCTTGTGCATCATGCTCACCACACACACATATGCACAAATACACCCACAAAAGAGGATAGGAACAGGTTTTATTATATTCTCTCCCAGTTCAGTTTGCTGTTAGCCCATTTTCCACACCAACAGTGATAGTATATCTCTGAAAATGGCAATAATACATTGAGCGCTTGGGTCACTTTTTGATCTTCTCAATAAAGTACACTATGACATTTCATGAGACTGTCATGTCCAGAAAAATGACAGCATCGGCTATTTGTTCAAAAGAGCTTAAAACAACTTTGAACATTCAGTGCCAAGCAGGACGTAATATGATGTTCTCATAGCGCTCAGAGTGAGGTGGCTCAGGGTGAGTGGGCGTACAAAGAGGATGAGCCTGACAGACTGGAGTTTACATCCCAGCGAAAATGGTTCTTTACCTATGACAGTCAACCTTTCGTTACATCTCCTTATGTAGATTGCAAGGGAAAATCTTAGCAATTTGTGAAACAACGGGTTCCTGATTTCAGACAGTTAGACAAAAGAAGGCTTGTCATTTGTGGCTGGCGACCATCAATTTTGCTGCCTGAAATGACAACTGTGTGTCCTTAGCAAATTTTTTCAGATGTAGCTAGCAATGTAATTAACCTAACACATGATATCGTGCTAAAAGACTGAAAGGCTGAGGCTGAAACTTTTCACCAGTTCCATGTTAAAGATTTGGACATTTGAAACATATAAGCATGATATACTGTAAAACCCTGTTTGGCTGCTTATCTTACATAGTAGCAAGCAAGACGGAGGTTAGATTTATGCTTAATTGTTTGTATTTTTAAACAGAATGTTTCACTTTGACAAGAGAAAAGGCTTTAAGGGATCAGGACTAACCAGTGTGTTTGGTGAATGAAACACTGTCTCAGGTAACGTTGGCCGAGGTTGCTAGAGTTTAAAGTTCTCCAAATCAAATTAAGAGCAGGACAAAGCCACTAAAATTAGCCTACACTCTGAATAGTAGCATCCAAGACTGGTTCCTAGACAGTGGGGAAATACTACACAGTGGATGTGAAAAGATCCATGGGCTTTGGGAGTAGCACTTGGTTACTACTGCAGGCAGTAAGCTACTTAGCCAGACTTGCTAAGGTTTCCAACTTATGTTAGATGATTGTACACACACTAATCTTTCTTTGCGTGTGTGTATGTGTTCACTCATAATGGTACCAGGTGTTCCAGTCCAGATATATCCATTATCTCAGGGAGAAAATAACATTTCTGAAGTCTATTTGAAGGTGGCACTTAGCACTTACTCCCTCACCATTTGCCCTGAAAAAGCTTTTACATTAGCCGACCTGTGACCAGTTAGCCTACATTTCCGTCTTTCTAACACTGTTTTTAATGAACATGATTACTTGAACTTTAAAGGAAAATACCACTTTTAAAACATATGGATTTAAACATTTCCGTGATGTTCAGAAGAATGCACACATGTGTATAATGAGCAACAAACTGCATGTGCTTATCTCTTCCTTATGTCTGTTATTTAAAGAACTACTGCTTGTGCCAGTTTAAATATGTCTGCGTGGGCAGGAGGTTTGACTTTTGGAAGGTACCTAATTAAATTTTAACAGGTAATAAAAGCTACATTTTGAGGTTCAGATTAGAGTCACTGACGATCTAAAACAATGTTTCTTGGGTGGGAACATTCACAGTGTATTCTGATCAAAAGAGCATCCAATCCATTGACTTTGCTCTCAAGAGTTTTTAGTTTTGTTAGCTACAAGTGGGAGCTTCTGCCACTGGACTGTTTGCAGTTTTGTGTTAATTAAGGGACAGTGGTGGTTAATGCTGATTTGGCATCAAGTTCTACTAGCATACATGAAATTGTGGCTAAACGTCATGTAGTTTATACAGGCAGTGGTGAAACTAAAAGCAGACAACTGACGCAGTTCAGCTCGGACAGTCGAGATGTAGAGATAGGGGCGGCTGTGGCTCAGAAGGTAGAGCTGTTGACCTTCAGCCCTAGGGTTTGTATTCCAGCTCCTCCCGTCCACATGTCGACGTGTCCCTGGGCAAGACACTGAATCCTAAAGTTGCCCCTTGGTGCTGTATGAGTGCCCTGTCCCTGACCACTGCTCCAGGCTGTCCTTAGGAGGATGGGTTAAATGCAGAGGACGAGTTTCATTGTGGGTGTGTTTGTCCTCACGTTCGACAATAAAAGACAGGATACATTTACACGCACAGTTACATCCCATGATGAAACTCCTGTCCTGTTCTATTCTATTAAATGTTGTGATAGCTTGACACCAGGCTAATTCAACCTGTTTTGTGAACAGTTGGACCTCCAGCTCCACTCATATTGTCACTTTTTTGTTTTTTTGTTGAAATGCAGGCTGTCTCTCTCTCTCTGTGTGTTTTCAGTATTGTACTCCAAGTAGGATTTGCTTTGAGTGTGACATTAATGAAATGTGTGAATAAACCACATTATTGTCACTGTGTTGAAATTCCCTTTATACCGATTGAAACAACTACCAGTACCATCTTCCAGGAAGGATGATTTTTTTATTACAGTATATACACTATAAATACAGTGACATTTCATCCCTCTCTCTGTTTCTTACCCTGCTCTCCTGGCCAATGGAGGAAAATAATAGTCTAACTACAATTACAGCACTTTCATAAACATTAGAAATGCTATAGACAAGGGGAAACAAGTCAGACCTGTTGCTACACAAATGATGATATAGTTCCACAAAGTACACCCTTTCTGTTCACACCTCAGAAGCAGTTTATGACATACTGTCACACACTCAAATTGCATAGAATGTACCTCTTTAAATAATTTCTGGAGAATTTTTGCTGTAACTGATAGTATTCAATCATGCAGCATTATTAAATGTGATGATAAATATATGGATTTTCTAAGAGGGGCATGTGAGATTAACAATGTATATATTAACATTAGACTCGTGAATAAAAAAAATTCAATTATGTTAATGTAGTTGGTAGTAATGCACAACCCCGTTGTAATTCATAATGGGAAGTTATTGTTAGGAAATTCCACAATTACCTTACAATTTCTTTAAGGCTTATGAACATTATTTTCTTATATATTCCATCCTTTCCATCCATTGCATCTGCTTTCTCATCCCTCACCATCTCTACTTTCTTCTCTCCCTTGTCGCCCCCTATTTTCTCCAACCATTCTCTCCTTCTGTCTCCCTCATCTGCTGACACTTCATTTATCTGTGGTCCTGACATCCCTGACTAACGATCTGCCAGACTGCTGCCCTGCCTAATCTGTTTCCCCTGAATCATTTCAAGACGCTCATCAACATCCTCACGCAGCTACCCATCTCCAGTCAGGGTTTTTGTCATGCCCACTTGGATTTGACTGCTTTCAGTCTTCAATTTGGTTCTGTTTGTTTAGTCTGTTATGTGTCGTCATTAATCTGGTGTGAGAAATTAGGGAAGGAAGAAGAGGTGGAATTGCCGCTTTTCTCCCATCATAACCAAGCAGAATTATTCCACTGCAGTCTAGTGAATGCGGTCTGATATTTCAAAGTGTATAATTTACAATTTGAGTGCTATGAGTTGTTTGAATCTTCTCTCTCATGCTCCCCTTAATTTGTGTGTGTGTGTGTGTGTGTGTGTGTGTGTGTGTGTGTGTGTGTGTGTGTGTGTGTGTGTGTGTGTGTGTGTGTG
>JAVQJF010037317.1:0-44766 GCA_036023855.1 Gadopsis marmoratus
TCCAATGTTTTTTGTCTTTCTATTGTTGTCATGCCACACATTTCTGTCATTTTTTTAACCTTGCCCCCTCCCCCCCCCCCCCCCCCCCCATAAAAGGCTAACGTCATGTTAGAGTACGACATTGATGAAGCCCAGGCTCTCCTAGAGAAGAACCTATCCACAGCATCTCGTAATCTAGAGACACTCGAGGACGATCTGGATTTCCTGCGAGACCAGTTCACCACCACCGAAGTCAGTATCCTTCCACTATGCAGGTCCACCCAGGTTGGGCTCACTGCCGATTCAAAGTGATAGAAAGTTATGCTCATTATTGCTTTCAATCAAAGATTTCTGAAGCACTTAATCACTATAATGCAAATGTGTTGAAAATGGCTTGATTTTTCGCAGCATTTGATGCAGACATCTGCTGGGTGAACCCTTGGTGTTGCATTTGTATGGATCATTCTAACCTGTGAATCAGTATAAGAAGAGACGGGTGGTTTTGTTGATGCCTGCTGCTGTTGTCCTTTAACTCACTGCTCCCCTCAGACATGGCACGAGTCTACAACTGGGACGTGAAGAGAAGGAGCAAAGAAAACCTCCTCAAATCAGTAGACAAGTCTTAATGACAGGACAGCGTCCACAACAAGCTTCTCCGCAGTCAATAAAAAAACAAACTCCGACCCCCAAGTCACCTGTATGTTCACCCCAGATCTCGGCAGATAAGAGGGCATGTTTGAAATATCTCTAGAAGTTGGAGTGCGCTTAATGAATGTGTGCACACTTAATAATTCTGTTAGATTTTGGATATGCCATCTATTAAGTCAAGCTCACACTTCCACCACTACTGTTTTCTGTTGATTTGTTACTTTTTAAAGTATTTTTTCAAGTAAAAACTAACAAAAAAAACAAAGGCAACGAGGCAATTTTTGTATTCTTTTTGATGGTTTAAGTATATTCCTGTTATCTTTGGCAGATTGTGAGCGACGGTTCTCTCGCATCGTCTTTTCTTTCCTGCATTTTCCTCCTTACTGACCTGCTCTTCAGTTTTGTTCTTCTCTCAACCTCCAACGATGTTAACATATGAGACTTTTACTTGAGTTCTTGAAGCACACCAGTTGCCATTATACTTAGTAGAATCAGGCTTGTAGGATGACAAAGATCGCAACAGAAGAATACAGAATAAAATGAGTTCTGCGTTGTGGCTCAAGTTTTCACTCACTGCAGGACTTTTAGGAGTTCAGAAGGATCCACTGTAGTCCTCTCCTTTTCCTTCTCATCTTTCTCCTCCTCCCCTTTTTAGCTCCTGTTCTTTCTGTATTTATTTGTCTCTCACTGTTTTCATTAAACAATGAAAGAAGTAAAAGTACATTTGGGGAAAGAGACGAGGTCTTGACCTGATGCTCCGTGTGGTCATTCTTCTTCAGGTTAGTAGAACAGTACGTTAAATGCAACATCCATTTCCAGTATCTGCATTTGTCAGCTGGCATTAAAATATTGCTTATAAAGCATTTCATTAATAGAAATTATTATTTATTATTTCATTATTTAAGACTAAATGACAAATGGTTTATTCATTGACTATATATATATATATATATATATATATATATATATATATAATAAACTTGGAGGGTATTGGACTAACGGGGAGAAACTCGACGCATTAACAAGAGTCGGGGCCGTTGTGACCCTGACCTTGTTTGAGGTTCTTCCATATTCTAGGATACGTGCTAGTCTTCAGTAGTTCAGTAGTCTCTGCTGTGAGATCCAGTTCTGAATGTGAGAAACTTCCTTCTACTTCTAGTTTTACAGCGGTTGGCATCCAGCTCATTGGTGCATTACTGCCACCTCCCGTTCCAGAGAGTGGAACAGACCATAGACTCAATATCTGCATCCCTTCCGTTACGCTCACTCCTGAGTCTGGTAAAGTTGGCAACTATGTGCTCGTAGATGTTCATATGTATAGATGTGCCTTTGTTGACTTATAGATTCTAGAACCCCACTATGATGACACATGCACGTGCACACACGGCAACATCTATTTACAGCAGCCGCATTAAAGTGTCATTAACATATTACTTGACTTAACATATTCATTGACCTAAGTTTTTGTTCTTTTGAAATCCCAGTTTACTGATGGATTCACGCATTCATTTGTAATGAATTATAATTTATTGCGTACATTTATAGGTCAATTAATGACATGAAATTAATTATCCATAGAGTAAATTACTAATTTGTATATTTTGTTAATTCCTGTTTATCCAGTCACAGGACATAAATATTTTACAATGTAAATAATGAATCCTTGGAACAATTAATGAAATGCTTTATAGTTATTTTGTGACACCGGTCCTCTGTAGACAGCTCCAACAACAGTTTAATGTTCTTTCATACAGTTAATAAGTTGTACCTCGTCTGTATCACATTTTGCTGAAATGCTGAAGATTGTTTTACTCTCAGTTCTTGACGACCTTGTGATCTTCCTTTCATTCGTCTTGGCCTCTTCCAGCTTCAAAATTTGGACAGAGAAGCCAAAATGAACAGCTAGTTAGAGGAAGCCATAAGCCATTTTAACTCAGTGTATTTGTGCAGTTGTGCCTGTACAGGAAGCTGCTTGTTTTAAGCAAGTCGGCTGATGGGTTGCAATTTGTCAAACCTGTGCAATTTAGTGTCCTCGGTGCTTCCTCCCGGTGGTAATGTGTGGAACTAGAGCACAGCCTTCAGTACATTTAATCAGAATCAGGTTTATTGCTAAGCAGGTTTTCCCATTCAAGGAATTTGTCCTGGTATATTGGTGCATAACAATAAATGAGAAAACACTGTAAGTCAAAACCTTTGTCATTTAAAAATGTCAATTTCCCAAAACAACTCTTGGTTCTAAACATGACTGCTTAAAATTACATAAAACATACCTGCAAATACTACCACTATCTTGAGTAATATAGCATAGATTTCTTCCCCATTTTGCTAAAACTTGTGTGTGTGTAGAGATGTCCAAGACTCTCATCAGACATTCGATACCAGAAAGTATTATGGTCATAATAAATAAATAAATATATAGTATATGATTTTTTCTTCTTTAATTTATTCAAATTTATTTCAAGCATCGTCCACATTGTATGCCTTATGACTGTAATTTAAGAAGTTCTTCAGACATCAGAAATATAATCAAGCATTTAATTCCCAAACTGGGAGTGTGGGAGGAAACCGGAGCACCCGGAGTAAACGCACGCTGACACAGGGAGAAACTCCACGTAGCAACTTGATGCTGTGAGGCCACAGTGTTAACCACTGAGCCGCTGTGGGGCCTTGTGGACTTCTGACAGCGGACATTGTTGCAACGCTGCAACCCTCCACCTGCAGCTGCTGCTGCTTTACAAGATGAATGGAATTGCAGTTGTGGCGGCCAGTAAATCTGGCCACATTCTCAATGTCACAGGCAGCTTTCTTTGCGAGCCGAGCAGATGGGTCTTTGACGCGAGCCTGCAATGACTGGATAATGGCTGCGTCCACAAGTGGATCCTGCAGTAATATTACAGACTCCAGTAAATACGAAGCTATAATCAGCAGTCTGGAAGATTATCTTAGCATAAAGACTGGTAATGGGGGAATAGCTAGGCTTTCTCTGTCCAAAGGCCGTTAAACAACACCTCTAAAGTTCACTAATAAACATGTTATATGTTTGTTTAATCCGTACAAAAACCAAAGTGTAAAACCACGTTAAAAGTTACTTCGTGGAATAAATAGTGAGCTTTAGTTGTGCTGGTAGGTGGATTTTGTTGCCTTTTGGCAGAGCCAAACTAGCGGTTTCTCCCTTTTTTCAGTCTTTATGCTAAGCTTCATATTCATTTTACAGATTAGCCCCAGTTTAAAAGCAAGCAAGTGTATTTCCCAAAAAAACTATTCCTTCAAACATAAATTTACAACAAACAGAATTACAATAAAACCCTATTTTCAGTTTGGTTGAGGGTGCAGATTTGTTGGTATCGACCTGTTTGCCGAGTCCAGTAGTCTTATGCATTCTGTGTGAAAGCAGCCTTAATGAAACCGAACGCTTCCAAGGATCCCGGCAAAGAACGGTGCAGAGTGCCAGTGAATCACCCCGTACGTTTCTCTGGGAACAAGCCAAAATGCAGATTGCTTTGCTGTCGAGTGTGGAACTGCTTTCCATCATAGGAGTGTGATTCCTTCAAAAGTGTGTGGCCTTCTTCCTTGATCCCTTCATGAGTCCTGAGGTGACTTTGTCAGCGACTCTGAATTTCCATCTTTGTTCACACCGAGCCAAGCCTCAGATCAATAAAAGACTGAAGGGGGCACAAACTTCACGGAGTGGACTGCTGAGTCGGCCAAAACTGCTTCTTTCAAGTTCAGTAATGTCATGTGACTTACTGAAGACACTGTATTGGGAGTCTGGGGAATGAAACTAATTCACTTTAAGCCAAAAACATAAGCAGTCACTTCCAGACCTTTAGCAGCTGATTGGCTATTAGAGAAGCCTCTTCTTTCCTACATTTTCAGGGTTTAATTGCTTGCTGTTTATTTCACACAGTAATTGAATTGTGTTCTACTGGAGTCAGCTGAATTCTCTCCCAGCTCGGTGTCTTCAGGATAAGACCTGACGTGGCTATTTTACTCTTGAACAGGACGTGTATTCGGTCCATTTTACACATTTGTGACACTTTTCAGCACAAAATAGAGACATAAGATGTGTTGCATGATGACATCTTTTTTGCCAGAAAGCAACACAGATCTGATCATTTTGAATATGTGATTAAAAGACACATTCATTTAAACAGTGAACCAACAATAAACTACGCTCTCCCAACTTGGACAACATTTTATGAGGGTTTAATATTTCTGCAGACCAAAACCAGGAAAATGACTTGCAAAGCAAACCAAGCCTTCAGCAGGTTTCACCAGAATACATGTAAAGAAAATAAAAATACATTCTCACGTAAAGTTATTATATCATAATTATAATTTTGCCTAGATGTGGTCAATAGAAAAATAAAGTTGCTGTCCTGGAAAACCATGTATTTTCAAAAATTCATTGTGAATCAAAGGGAATGCTTAAAGTACATTATGGAAACACAAACATGGTAAGAGAATGTGGAGAAAATATTGACGGGGAACTAAAAATGAATAAGGGAAACACAGCATTTGTTCAGAGGAAGTAGAAAGGAAATTCCAAACATGACATTTTAGAGACTCAGTTTTTTATTGTAGCTACTTAAATGAATAGTTCAACATTTTGGGAAGTACCCTTATTCGCGTTCTTGCTGAGAGTCAAGAAGCTGTACTCTAAATATGAAGCTGTAGCCCACAGCTGTTTAGCTTAGCATAAAGACAAAAAACGGGGGGAAACAGCTAGCCTAGCTCTGTCTTAAGGTACCAAAATCCGCCTACCAGCTCATTAATTACCTTGCTATATATTGTTTGTTTAATCTGTACAGAAAACGAAATGTAAAGCCGAAAACGGGCGGTTTCACAGGGGCTTATGAAGACTCGGAAAACTACTAGAAATAGTCCAGTATATAACCCTCCATAAAACCAAGTTTTTTTGTACATATTAAACAAACAAGATTTAATGTGTTAGTCAGCTTTGGAGGTGCTGGTTGCCAGATTGTGTTACCTTTGGACAGAGACCCTGTTTGCAGTCTTTATGTTAAGCTAAGCTAACCGGCTGCTGGCTGTGCCTTCACATGTATCGGACAGACATGAGAGTTTATCAATATGCTCATCTGACTCTCAGCAAGCAAGCGATTAAATGTATTTCCCCATTATGTGGAACTACTATTTTCCCTTTAGACAATATTTCAGAGTGGAAGCAAGAAATTACAGAGCTTAGAGAAATTCAACTGGGTGCTGTACCGCAGAGCAGATCTGCGCGTTGGCCCGACATCCGGTGGAAGAGTCTTCCATGGGCTGCCCATACGGCGGAGCTGCACACACACAGGAGACTGCATCCACACCCACCCACACAGACCCTGACACTTCTGATCCACTTGGGAACATTTAAAAGTGTTTCCACAGAAAGCACTGGTGATGATACAGCAAGCAGAGAAGGGAAAACAGACTGTCCTTTAAAGCGGTTGTGGGATAAAACATAACGCTCGGTGTCGAATTTCACAAAACACAAGCATCAGGGAGAACTCAGGCATTTCTTTTTTTTATTATTATTCCTGCACGGGTTTTTGCAGATAGATCTTTTCTGTCTGGCATCATTTCACTCATTTCAGTAAGGAATAATGTCGTGGAAATGGGACTGTCATTTGAATTATTTCAATCAAGTCTCAGAACATGTAGATCACCTTTATGTCGCGCTGCCTGGACATATTTCTCATTCACACATTTCTTATATGACAATTCGGTGTAAAATCTCACCTTTTCCCCTACCGATACATTCATGTTAAAATAAGATAACACAAGCAGAACTCTTTGGAGACTTGTAAAACAAGGCATACAGTGTGAGACAATGAAGCACAGATCTACAGAGGTCTGTGACTGAACTGCAGGGATAAAGTAATTTTAAAATGAAATGTAGCAGAGATAACAGCGAGGATCAACACAGGCATTCATTTGGGATTGTGTATCAGAGTATGGGTCAAAAAGAGTAAATGCTAATCAAAAGACAAAATAGCTTAAATAAGGATTCTACAAAAAGAAATTAAAAAAGGTGTATAGAAATATAGATCTACACCAAACCATCCAGGTACGTAAGGTAGATACGGTAAGGTACATTTAATTGCTAACAATGCTAAACGTCTCTCCGTTCCTTGTCAAAAACATGTAGGTTGATGTGGCACACAAAAACATAAAACAGATGAATATATTTGGTCCAGCACTAATCTCATAAGAATTATGCAGTTTGAAAGGGAATCTACACTCACGTGACCTCTTATATGACATTTTCTATGTTCTGACCTGCTGCATGTACGTGTGCGAGCGTCTGATTTTCTTTAGCGTTAGTAATGTCATTAACTGGCCGTCATCTGAAAACATAAATGCCTGCATAAAAGGTAAACAGAACCATATTGGGCAGAAAATGCCAATTGAGGGTTATAACCGAACATTACAACCTTCATGAATGCATCTAAAACCCACTTTCTTACACCCAAGTGTAAGTTGGGTCTTTGAACTGCAGATAATTCCCAAATAACTATGGTGGTTACATCAACCTGTAGAACAGAGGTGTATTAAAATGAAAATAAAAGTCTAATGAGATATTACACTTGCGCGCGCACATTAAAAAAAGGCATAGAAACCACTTGCTCGGAACAAGATTTTACCTTGTATTTTCCCCGTGCCTGAATCTGTGTTGGCTTGATTTAACGCCTGCCAATTGAACTCCTTTCTTTGCATGATTATATTGTCCGTGTTCGTGCATTGTGGATACTGTGGTTCTTTTGTGGAGTCCGTGGTCTGGTCCCTCTCTGTTTGCTTTGCTTTCAAGAAATAAATGATCTCCAGCTTGAGCGCCATTCAAAAGTCCCAAATGAGGCTCACACAGTAAAGGTGGACTTGGCTGGTAAGGTACTTCCTGGCGTTCTGATTCCTACTTGTCCACCTTAACCAGTCCTCCAGTTAAAGGCAGACAGTTTGTTGAGTTTTTAAGCTAGTCCAACAAGTCCACCACGGTCAGTTAAGCTGTACACGTTGTCTCTTCCTGCTTAAGGATTCCCTTAGGAACTGGATGGGTGATGGTGTTTTGTTGTATAGTGTGGTATTTAGCAGAACGATAGTGGCTATAACCATCTAGTCAATGTCATTGAGCTCACTGGAGGCCTAAATTGCTCCAAAGAGAAATAATGTGGTCTCTGGCAACAAAATCACAGCTCCAGGGAGTAAATCAGTCTTCCCCCGTTATTTTTAGGACCTCCAGGACTCCTCCATTGAGCTCTGATAGTGGAATGTGGAGCAAAACAACTCTTGTTAAAGAGGAAGGTTGAATCTAAACGTGCTGACTAAACCTTTGTCGAATGATATGTGCTAAGAGGCTGTTGGACACCAACGTAAAAGTGATCGTTTCCTATGTGATCATGTAATTGCATATTGGAGAGGAAAAGATTAAGAAGTAGTTGGAGGAGAGGTGAAGGAGGAGACGATGGCAGAAAGAAAGATAAACAAGTCAAGAGTTTCATCGTATTTTGGCGAAGAACCAAAATGGATCCTCTTTCTAAGGCCTTTCTAAGACTTTCAGGGAGGGATTTTCAGGCAAGAAGCCCAAACCAAAACTAAAGGAATTGACTCATGGGAGCCCTCGCAAGTAAATGAGCATCTGTGATCCTTCCTCTCCGAGAAATAAAAGGTATACGGAAATGGGCACAATCCTTCAGCTATCCGCCCAGGTTCAAGGTGTTCTGTATCCAGTCTGAGGAAACAACAGCAGAGGGTTACCAACCGTTTCAGTCAGAGCGCTGACACCTCAGTCTGTCAGCCACTCCGCTCTGAATCCTTCCTGGATCCCTCCCCTTTTCACCTTCAGTCAGTCCCAAAACTCTTCCCAGATCAACATAGACAGCGGCGGTCGCTCTTGGTCACTTCCTCCGAGGAGTGAACCACATTGGGGACAAACCCGCTCTTCACGCCCTCCCAGCCCTCCTGGATTGTGATTTCGCCGGACCGCACCAAGGCGAAGATGTCTCTGGTCAGCTCGGTGAAGGCGTGCTCCACGTTGATGGCGTCACGGGCCGACGTCTCGACGTAGCGCATCCCGTACGCCCCCGCCAGCTTTTCCGCTTCCTGGCGGGTCACCTAAAAGATCAAACGAGATGTGATGAAACTTGTCCATGTGGGAACTGGGCAGTCACGAGTAGATGTAACACAATCCCTGAGAACTACAGTGTTGAATCCAGCTCAACTGTTTTCCAACAGTCCCAGGAACTGGGAAAAATAATACAAGCGAACCAAAATGCATCATTAAAAGCCACATGAGATCTGTCACTCTGCTCACTGGTTGGACGTGTTTGCGGCAGGAGAGATAGCGCTCAAGGTGGCGTCTCAATCTGCATTTTGGCTGAAATAAAACAGACTGCACACTCAGACGCTGATAAAGATCGTTTGGCAATTTAACCAAATCACATAAGACTGAAAAAAACCCCCATCAAATCATCTGCGCTGATTGTAGCATCACTTGCTCTTTTGAGATGTTTGTGAAGTGGCCAGTAAGTGAGCCTTCTAGTTCAACATTAAGTGAACAGATCAAGATCAGACTAAGATCAGACTAGATCAGCTAAGCTTTCATAATTTCCCGGTTGATGTGATTTTAATCCTGCTCCTGTGCACTGCAGTGTCATCCTGTAATGTCTAAACTTCAATGGTGATATTTTTGCTTCCTGTCTTGCAGCTGCCCCAAGACACTCAAACAAGCAATGACGACTCGCCTCTGATCCAAATGTGCGCTGATCTAAATGTGAACAAAAGGGTTATTTTTAAAGCTGCCTACTTTGCTAAATCTTATATTACGTAACATTGAATACAGCCACTATCCCCAGCAACACTTTCTAACTCAACAAAGCCTCGTGAATATACTGCTGTGCTCACATTTCCATTCACTTTATGTACTGTACACACCTGGCGCTGTGCCTCCAGGTCACACTTGTGCCCCACCAATAGGAAGACGATGCTGTGCGGCTGGACGTGGCTGCGCGCCTCCTCCAGCCAATCATGGACGTTCTGGAAGGAGCGGCGGTTGGTGATGTCGAACAGGAGGAGCCCGCCCACAGAGTTACGGTAGTAAGCCCTGGTGATGGACCTGCAGAGGGTGCAAAATGGGGGGGAGGATAAACATCAGTTGCAGTTGATTTGCCAAGTATAACACACATACAGTAGTACTACATTAGTACTGTCAAGCTTTTCCATTCCCGCGTGACACATGCAGTTTACAACGATAGCGGTGGCAGATTTACTGTTCAAAAAACGTAGTAATCTTTCAAACATTGAGTCCTCGATTTCAGGCGGAGGGAGACAAAACCCGGCGACCGTCAGTTTGGCTGGTTGTAATGACGACTGTCGCTAATGATAGCTCCACGAGTCGGTTGAAAACACTGTCTCCAGCTGACTATGCACTTGTTTTTGTTGTTACGTACTATGTACATGATGTCTTGCTAAAAAAAAAAAAAAGACTGAGGCTAAAGCTGCGTGCTCCAGGCAAAAGAGGCTACAACATATGGAAATACAGAAACAGCATTTTTGCAGGGTAGAGATACTGTGGGTACCCTAGTGTTCAGTATTTAGTTTGACAAGAACAAAAGTAAGATTAACTGTTATTTCACAATGTTTGGCGGCTTAGCCAATTACAGTGGTTAGATTTATGCTTTATAGTGTTTATAGTTTCCCAGAAAAGGCGAGTGAGTGCTGTCTCGGTTAACAAGTTTGCCTGTGGTTGTTGGAGTGTAAACATCCCCAAATCTAATAAAGAGCAGGAGAGACCGGCTAGCATTATAGTAGTATCCAGGGCCAGCTTCCACACAGCGAGGAAATACTACACATTGGATGTGCTATTGTTAGTGTGGCTTTTTCTTAGCTTAATGTTTCGTTAACTAACGAAATGCCCCTTGGCCTTGGGAGTAACATTTGGAGTGGCACCGGGTCAGGTTACAGCAGAGGCACACAGATGAATCCGTTCCTCGCACCTTTGATCTTGGGTTGTCGCTTTTGGAAAGGCAAAGACTACCATCTCTGTTCAGGATAAAGAGACAGAGAGATGCGCCGCTAGCAGTGAAAGGGATAATAAGACATGATAAATCCAGGGGGAAAGTTAATCAGAGGCAGGAACCGATGACAGGAGGTGTGAAAGAAGGTCTTCATCCAATTTGTTCCCAACTTCTCTGCTCCTCCGCCAGACACCTCCATCACTTCTGCTTCCTGATGGAGGTGTCAGGCGGAGGAGCCGAGAAGTCGGGAACAAGGTGTTGTACACAGCTGAGTTTGAAGGATTATGCCTAAAATGATCATCAAGATTGTTTTGCTAGCTTTTGTGACCAGTTTTGTTCATTTTGATGATTTTAAATAGCAAAATAAATTGATTTCATGCAGGATATGTTCCACATATTGTATATTTCACCAGAGGACAGATCAAGGAAAGTCTTATCATAAAAAACATTTCTTGGAGAGCAAAATAACATAATACAACTCAAAAAACTGAAATAACAGTCATAAACTAGCAGGAGAAGTACTGCTAATTGCTTAATTTTCTGATTACTGGCCATTTTACAATTTAGTAATAAGAAATGTGATCATTTCCTCTTTATCCAGAGTTTGAGAGGCCAGTTTTGGATTTGAATGCATTTGATTTGACTGCATTTGTAACATCTGTTATCAGCATCTTGACTAGATTTAAAACTAAATATGAAATGGGATGCACTGGCACTGCTGACGCACCACGTATCTGCAATGAATGACTGTGCAAACTGTGGTAAATATGTTACGACAAAATCAACGTAAATCATCAAAAGTTATTATCGGCTGAGCCCGAGTGGAGGCTGTAATTGTGGTGTTGGATTTTACAAAACTAACACTGCAGCGCGACTGGGAGGAGAAGTGCTGCTAGATTTTGACAAGATGTGACACCCTGCATGCACACACACACACACACACACACACACACACACCAACCCCCTTATGACGCGTCTATCTTCCCACAACATCCTCGTAGGGACAACGTCAACATCAATGTAGCAAGAAGGAAAATTACAGACTTGAGCTGGAGACGGAAAGAGAGACGTGTCATGAAAGAGGAAGAAGGGAGGATTAGTCGGCGGAGAGTATACAGTAGAGGAGGAGGAGGTGGCAAAAAACTCAGGGCCAGCGAATGATTCGTTTGATTCAACGCACGTATTCATATATATTTATGGACGAAAACACAACACAGACTCAACAATAGTGACTAAGGTGAGAGCTGCGTCGTCAGTAGAAGAGGACAGCCAAGGAAGAAGAGGTGGATTTCGGATCAGAGGGGAGGGCTGACTACTACACTGGCACAAAATCCCAAAATAATGCAAGTGGATCTTAAATACTTTCCCAAAATGGCTACAGTGCTGGAGTCAAAATGGCTGCCTTGGTGGATGATGGGATATTGTTTGCCACCAAATTATTCCCACACTCGAGATAAATAGAGACACAGGAGGGAGCGCTTAATAACACGTTTTAAGTTCAACTCCTCCTTTCATGTCAGAAAATACTGAATACTGCAGTTTCCTTATGCTCAAACTGATGTCTCCAAAAGGTTTGTTTGGCCAATCAATACTCCAAAACCCCCAAAGTATTGATATACTATTACACAGGACAAATACTCTTCCTACACGAAGTGACTCTTAAACTCATAATCTGCAGGTTGTAAGAGATTATGAGGGTTTGAGGTTCGACTGGCGCACCTTTTAATTATGTCACCTTCCTGATGTCCTCCTCTTCTGCAACGCTTTAATGGCACCTGACTGGGGAATTAGCGCCACCAGCTGTTTATCTCGAGGCGCTTAACTTTCAATATTCGCACAACAGTACAGTGGATGGAAATGCGTATTAATTTGCATTTTCTTTTGCTGATATTCTGTAAATTCGGTTATAATTCGGTTCAGTTGGATGGAAACCTGTTTGTTGAAAACACCTGTGTGGGTGCGCAGAGCCTTTATGTTTTCTCCTCCAGTATGTATATTAGTATTCTATCTTGTACTGTGAATATGCTGCCCTAACGGTGTTTCTCATCTGCCCTCAGCCCTGACCTCACACGTCTAATGTAAGTTTCTCTCAACGTGTCACCGACTTCCTGCGTGCAACAAAAACCACATTTGAATAATGAATCCCCTTCAGACATTTGGCCCCCAAAACAGGTTCCGTTTATTCTTCCTCGTGCAGAACCGTGTGAATTACAGCCGTCAGGATCTGTTTACTTATTAGAAACAACCCCTCTGGTTGTTTCCTCTGCGCGGTGTCACCTCAAACCTCGTTTGAATAACGAATCCTTCTTTAGTCTCAAGTAATAATTCCAGTTTCAAGACCTCCAGGCGATTAAGCTTAGTATTCCCCAACATTCAGTAGTAATCGTCCATTTTTTTAAATGATCAAAATACATTTTGACCCTGAATTTGGGAGAAACAATACTGAGGTATAAACTACACGAGGTCTGCGACAGATGCGTCTTTCCTTGATGTTTTTAAAGAAAGTCTATTGATTCTTCTTCTTTAACCCAGCGTTGTCTGGTGGTAGCTGTTAATCAGGCATCTAATCTAAAAAAATGACATCTGTTCACTTTCCAAGGAAGAGGTCAGAGGTCAGAGGTAAGCAACAGCTCTTTCCACTGCAGGAAGTCCATCCATCTCCAAGTAAAAGCATCTGAACTCTTTTCCAACTAAATGTCCACACGATTCGGGGAAACATTTCGTCCTTGCTGACCCAGTTTCCAAATAAATCTAGAATTAAAGCTGGTGAACCACAAGTTCCTTGTTTTCCTCAGTGTTGCGGACATCTGTGGTGCTTAGTGGCCGTGATCCTGCACTTCGTTTCCCAGAGATCACCTCTCAGTGCAGCGGTTTGTTGCAAACACAGACGTGTTCCCCTCAAATTTTCTGCTGAATACGTTTGAGCTTCTTCCTCTTTTTGTTTCGTCTGTCAGCTGCTGGCGCTGACCACTCGGTTCTTCTTCGTGTCTTAACGATCCAGTTGTGCGTCGCTGACTTTTGTTTTTCAAGACGGAAAAGACGGCAGATGTTTGGAAACAGCAGCTGGTGAAGCAAAGTCATTTTCCAACCGTCTGTGATTTGAAAGTGTTGCAAAGTAGCACTTTGTATCTGCAAACACTCATGTTTTCTTTGTCTATAGCTTCCTCTTATCGTCACTATACTGTTATATTGAAACAATACAAAATATTACACAATAATGAGTCCATGGCCAGTGGTATAATGTAACTAAGTACAATGTTGAGGTACTTGTACTGTACTTTTTACTGACTCCACTACATAAAAGTTGCACTTTTTACTCCACTACATTTATTTTTCAGATTTCACTTATCAAAACAATCATCTCATTAAATGTATATACAAGCAACAACATTAAAATCAGTAATATTATTATGCAGCCCTTCACTGAACAGCTCATTCTACATTATGAGACATTTGATTAAATAATGCTTCTGAGAATGTAGTTTGATGTACTTGAGGTGGAGTACTATTGCAACTTTTATACACTGCTCTCATGGCAAACAAATACCATAAATCACCTCACAATTTAGCACTACTGTGGCCACTGATGGCATGTTATATATGTATATCACAAAGTGATATTCTAAATGACTGCATATTTAATTCGGCATATTCACTCTATAGAGAAATTCATTAGAACTCTGCAGATAATTATTATAGGAAATACCTGAGCCAGCTGCTCTCACCTGAAGCGCTCCTGGCCGGCGGTGTCCCAGATCTGCAGCTTGATCCGCTTGCCCGGCTCGATCTCCACCAGCCGGGAGAAGAAGTCCACGCCGACGGTCGGGTCCGACACCTGGGCGAAGCGGCCCTCCGTGAACCGCCGGATCAGGCACGACTTGCCCACCGTGGAGTCCCCGATCACGATGAGCCGGAATTGATAGAGCCATATCGCCTCCATGACTTGGCTTTGGCCCGTCTGTCGCTCTCACCGGCCTGTCTGTCGCTCTGTCTGTCGCTCTGCAGGAGAGAGAGAGAGAGAGAGAGAGAGAGAGAGAGAGAGAGACATTAGATTATCCCTGTATATTTTTTTATATTCCGAACTGTAGGCCAACTTTCAGGAGCTTTTTAACTTTTTATTTGATGCATAATCAGCGGTGGGAAGTAACTAAGTACTTTTACTCAAGTAGCCCACTGTAGCAAGCTGGACTTTTATTTGTAACAGAGTATTTCTACACTGTATTATTCCTAGTTTTACTCAAGTAAAACATATGAATTCTTCTTCCACCACTGTGTATAATAGCATAATCACAATAGTATCTTTTTACTGATGTTAGGCCACGTTCTAGATTTTTATATCAATTCCTAACATTGCTATGACCTCCTATGGCCCTAAATGATTGCGATCAAACACCTTCAATAAAGTGGCAGCACTAAAAGTTCTGGTAACGTCCTGGATACTGTGATAACAACAGCTTTTACCTTACAGGGTCGCTTAAGGCCAGTGGTGGAGGAAGTACTCAGATCCTTTACGTAAGTAAAAGTACTACGTTACTTTACAACCATATGGGAACTCTGATATTAAATATGCCTGGATATCTGTACTTAAGGCCTTAATGTCAGCAGTGATCTTTTATTGAATCTTTTCCTGGTTTGTTACAATAAGCAAATATTAAAGTCCCCCCCCCTCCACTCAAAGATGTGTTGTCTTATTGTTCCTTAACTTGGATGCTTCAGCTTCACTGTGCAGAGTTTAAGTACATTTAGAAAGCTGTTTTCACAATTACCTGCTGAAGGAAGGGGGGACGTTTCTCTGTGCTCACCGTAAATCTGCATTTAAGACTTGTACAACACGGTCCTGAATGCCAAACAGGGACCAATGTGCAACTTACAAAACAAGCGTCACGTGGAAACCTGATGTGAGCTCATATTTTATTATTCTTCACTAATGCTAACTTATATCCCCAGGACTTCTACTGTGCCTGCAGTCCTCAGCAATACAATTTCTGATAAATGACTTCCAAACATTAGGCACAACACTACTACTGAATTCAAACACTGAAGAGCCACAAGGGACAAAGAATATTGAAACAATTTACACTTGCTGGGCCTTTACACCTCCCTCCCCTCTAACTTACTGTGCTTCATTGTGTTCAGTGCGTGATTCAATTAAAACCACGAGATGCACAAGAGAAAATCCTCTTGTGCTTTTCTCGCTCCTTCGTGGCACCAAATGATGTTTTACTAAGCCAGCTTTTTGGATTATCGGCCGTCGCCTAATGCCCTCTTTTCAATTTGCTTTGGCGTTTGAATGCGTGACCCTGCTGACTTGTTTCTACTCAGACTACAGGACTCCACCAACACGCCTGAGTGAACCCATTCGAGAACTTTTTAAAAAACTCATTTTAAAAGTTAAAATCAGCTCCACTTTTACCAGCTGCAACATTAAATATGTGTACTTTAATGCACCGCTAACAATAATATATCTGAATGTGCCATTCCGCATGAGTACTTTTACTTTTGCTGCTCTGCGTGCATGATTGCAGGACTTTTACTCACAGCAGACGATATCCACACTGTAGTATTAGAGCTCCTTAAATTAAATTGAGGATTTAATAGAGCTCCCTGCTGTGTATCTGTACACTGCAGCTATCCCTGAGCTGGCCATCAGGGAGACAGACACATGCAGCCCCCCATCACCGCCCTCCGTGTCTCTGTGGAGTTGGGTTGCGTAGCTCGGTTGGTATGCAAACATTAGTGGCCGAATCCCCGGTGAATAAGCAGCCTTCTGGGCCCTCACACCGGATGCGTTAGGGCAATTTGGAGGTCCACCACGGCGCACAGCGTATCACATATCCAGCATCCACAGATGGACCTGCCGCCAGTAATATGCCACATCTAATGCCACTGTAGTTTGATTTTGCAAAGTGAGATATTTGTTATGTATGCTGTTTATCCTCATCTTATTTAGAGTCTATTATGCAGACTAGGAGACTAAGTCTTATAGGAGAGATTGTTTTTCCTGCAGGCTATTATTAGACCAGTGCACATAATGGCTGCAAAACAGGCCTCGTGCTTTCTTAAGGAACCACTTTTATACTTAACGGCATGATAAGACACAGGAATACAGACCGTCAATGCAACAAAATAAATAAAACGGCCTACTTTGAGCAGGAGTGGAGTTTAGGCCAGAATGGTTGCTCCTCCTTGCCGTTCAGGACCAGGCTGATGTGGGCTCCATGGCACCGGCGAGTCTGGCTGAATCGATCCTCGGGACGCAGCAAAGCAACCGAATCCCCGACGAAGCCTCTGGGAGTCGACGTTTGCCTTAAAGTCCGAAAACAGAAGCTGGTGTACAGCAGTGGGTGGCCCCGGAGTCCCGGCTGATTTCCTTGTTAGTGTCGGGCCCGATCCGAGAGCGCAAATAAAAACGCATCCAGAGCAGGTGCGATTAAAAAAAAAAAAAAAAAAGCGGATCTTGCGCTTTCACTCAATGCTAAGAATAAACCACGAACGAGCCTCCCTTCTCTGTTTCGACGCCGAGAAGCGCGGACGTTTCCGAAGGCAGGATGCGGGCTGCCAGAAGCTGCTCGCTGTGTGTTTGTAGGGTTTCGCTGCTGATGAAATGGCAGCGGCAGCAGCATCATATAGCCTGACTCATCCCGCATCAGTACCACTACCGTAACGGTCCGCGGAGAGGCGCAACACTGAAGGAAAACTACTATGGTCAGAAAAATAAATAATAAAGACACTCAGGGAATAACAGGAACACTGCGGATGGCTTTTATTGTTATTTATAAAATTAGACGTTGCGATTATAAAATGGTGGAATAAGAAAAAGAAATTCCTTCAGTGTGATTTCGCAGATATATGAAGTTCCTGGACATGTTTCAGTATGTTTTAAGTAAAAGAGGCTGCAGGCCGGATGTCGTGCCAGGAGCCGAAGAAGCGAAACATCAGACACACAGTTTAGGAAAAATAAGTTTTATTTTTTTTATTCGTGCCGTAACGTTTGTTTACTTCAGTAGTAGTCATGCTGCACAGTTCGTGCAACAGGGCAGCTGCTCGCTCACCGCGCATGTGCAGTGCGCAGGTGCGGAAGTGGACGAGCTGCACGGTGGGTGGGAGGTGTAGTTTTTACTCTTCACCACGGAACCTTGTGCGTTCGTGTGTAACGTGTTGTATTTTCCATAACTGCGAGTACTTGTTTGCTTTTGTTGTTGTTGCTAGTTTAAGCTTCTGGAGGTTTTGGAGGACATGTGAGGTTTTGGTCGAGGAGCTTCAAAATGAATTTGCTGTGAAAAACATAAAATTCAACCATCATTTTATCTCGTCTCAGGATATTGTATGAGATTTTATTTTCTTTCCACGTGGACACAAACTTTATTTTCCAAATGCAGGCCATACTCAGGCTTCTCAGCACAGTGTCTTCTCAGTTCAGTAAAATGCACTACTCTTTTTTTGAGTCAATAGATTTTATATATCCATCATTTTATATACTTTGTATATGAACATGGTTAACGTTGTTCTGGTTAAAGTTCCACACAGATCATTCACATATGTAAGAATATACAAATTACCAAAGTGGATATCATATACAACAAAATAAACCCTTTCCCAAATTTAACATTATGATTTTAGAAGGTTGATGGCATTAAGATATCTGTTAGCTGGCGTTAACTGGTAAGTGATAATGTCTAACCTTTTGACTTCATAAAAACAACGAACAGTCTGCACAACAGCAATAATTTGTGTTGGTAACTGTTTCTATATTAGCTATATGGTGAAAATATATGTGACTTATTTGACGCGATTATAAACTTTAATACGGTCACTAACGTTAGCCATTTAAAGTTAATTTATGTGGTAGATTAACACATAGAATCCCTCATCTGTCTCTTCAGATAACTAATAATGTTAATTTTGCTCCACTTGGCACAAAGCTAGCCATTTTAATTATTACCTAGCAGTTAGCTAGCGTTAATAAGTCTCGAAACATTACTCACTTGTCAACCTTCAAAAATCTTTTGACGTCTTCAAGTTTGTCCTTCGTGCTTTTGCCCTGTTAAGCTTACATTTACTATTTAATACGTTCTTCTTCTTCTAGTTTTACGGTGGTTGTCATGCAGCTTATTGGTGCATTACCGTCACCTTCTGTCCCGGAGAGTGGAACAGACAATAGACTCAATATCTACATCCCTTCAACCAAAAAGCACACACACACACTCCTCTTGAGGTCTTTAGTTAAGTATCTCTACATCTAAAATGGGTAAGAAGTCCTTCTTCTAGTTTTATGGCGGTAATGCATCCAGTGCTGCCACCTTCCGCTCCGGAGTATGGACCAGACTATGTGAAATCTCTTTAGAATTCTGAGATTAAAGTCAGAAATTTGAGAATAAAGTCAGAACTCAACACGATAACGCAGTATCCGGAACCAGTGGTCGTGCAGACACCTGAAGATACTGTGTTTCTCAAAGGGTTTTCAGTTCCTCAGCGCTGGGTCTTTGTCACTCGATCTTAGTTCTCCCAATCTGGGTCGCTTCCTCCTCTTTATGGTAACGCTCCCCATCCGACACACTCCCAGTCGGAGCTGGTCCGCCGCTGCACAGTCCCATTAACCCCAATCATCTGCACAGAGGACTACTACTCATTTCTGTCCAATCCTGAGCCTGTGTGGCTGTCACATTAGAAAACCATCACTCATACATTGTCGTTGGTCGCCTTACTCTCTTGAGAAGACTAGTTCCTGATGGTGCACAACAAAGGGTGTAGTTCAGTGACCGAGTCACTCCTCTGAGCAGCAGAGGGAGATGTTCGCACACACACCTCAGGCTAAACAGACCAACAGCACGGCAGCGGTTTACATGCAGCAACTTCTCCCTTTTTTTTTTTTGCCGCTGCAAACTCTGACGCGGCAAGTTTTTGCACGGAGCTCGTGCTGATAATACAACCCAAAATACAGCCGTGTGTTCCTCTGGTGCGGACTCGTTTCTATCTGCGGGACTCAATAGTGAGTTTATAGCGACTTTTATTATACTGAGAGTCAAAAGTATTTACTTTTTACATGCCATTTATCGAAAGTACCTCATCTAATACTAATATCGGGCTTCGTATAGTTGTTAAAATTGATTTTTGATTTGTCCGATATTTGAAGTAGCGCTCCGTGTCACGGCTGCCTGCCTCCATACATGACTTCAGGCCGGACCCTTCACGCGGAGCCCGTAATTGGAGACCTCGCTTGTAACGCGCGCGCTCAGCAGCGATGATGCAGCACGAGCGCCTGCTCAAGGTTCTGGTCATCGGCGACCTCGGAGTCGGTAAAACGTCCATCATAAAGCGCTACGTGCACCAGGTCTTCTCCCAGCACTACCGCGCCACCATCGGCGTGGACTTCGCCCTCAAAGTGCTCAACTGGGACCACAACACGGTGGTGCGGCTGCAGCTGTGGGACATCGCCGGTGCGTGAAACGTGTGGCTGCATGAAGGAGTGCGTGCGTGCGTGTGTGTGCGTGCGTGCGTGCGTGGATATGAGCAAGAGTAGCTGATATATTCACACTTTTATTTGCATAGTCAAACACCACAGTGTGAAGCTCACTGCCTGTTTGAGGTCATACAAGAAAGTGGGGTTTACAAAAAAATGTAAAATGGTATCAAGGTTAAATCGACCCGATGCAGGTCGTGATAACCTAGTATTTGATATTTATGAAGTTGTTTTCTGAACATGCAGAGTTTTTATTTTTTTATTTTGTCCTAAATGTTCGTGGCTGAACAAAACGCACATGAATGACTCAAAATATGAGGCCAAACATAACATCAAGGGAAATTCTTAGGAGATTTCTGATCATAAGACGTGCTTTTGGATGTGGGTTACAGGTTCGGGGCCGAACTAAGCATTATTTTTATTATTCATTATTTTTCCCAATAAATCAATTGATCAGTCTGTAAAATGTCAACACAAGTGGTGTGTGTGTGTGTGGGGGGGGGTGCTGTTAACGCTTCGACAGGCCAAAACCCAAATATACTCCGTTTATTATATTATATGGCAAAGAAAAGCAGCAAATCTTCAGGCTGGAACATTTGGCATTTTTGTTACTTGTTTTGCTCCTACAAACAAAAATGATTGAAATGATGAATCAGTTAACAAAACAGCTGTTAGCTTCAGGTTTGGATTCAGGCTTCTAAAAGGTGCCATCAAGGGTTTACATCATTTATGAGAAATCACGTATGTTTTGCTATAATTTACTCTTTATAAAGCGTGTTAATGAACATGCACAGTCTGTGAATTTTGTCCTAAGTGTCCACGACTCCTCGCAGACTCGTATTCTGTTTGGCATATGACACACATGTCAAAATACTTTAGCACTCAGATAGCATTGAAAGTGCGGGTGAAACCTGTGTGATCGTGCTTATAGAGACGTTACTTGGGCTTAGATGCAGCAAATATATGGTATGCAAGCACGGTTAACATCTAAGAGGTTGCTTCTTACTAGTCAGAATGTAATTAGAAATATCTTAAATGAAAGCTTTGACTATTCATATTCTTAACATTAAAATGTCAGAGCTCCCTTTCAAAGCAAACTGGAAAAGCTGTTGAACTACTACTTTCTGTCACTACTACTTTCTGCATTTTCTCACTAGTTGGCCAACGATGATGATGCAAAACGCGAGTAGTGGCCGCCTAGGCAATGTGGTTAAACTGTTCCTGCAGAAGAAATGTTGACTCCCTCCAGTACATCACATCACCTACCAGTTTAGGTATTTTAAACAGACAAGCGTGTTGTATTCTGCTTACATAACCCACCATGCCTCCCCAATTGCATGTAATTTGGTGTTCTTTTAGAAACTCTTTTCTTCCCCCGTCTCTCAGCTGCCTCACACACACTGCAGTTTATCTTCCTCTCGCTGAGAGAGTGGGTGCTGAACGACATGATAGCTGATAAGTGCCGTCATTTGCATGAAGACGTCCGGCTGAGGCCGTTCAGCAGGTTGGACTTTGGACCAGTAACAAACCAGCAAAGTCCTCACACTGGAGTCACTGCATGGAGGCTTTTAAACTGGGCCAATGGAGCTTTCTGGCACACAGAGTTGGCAGATTATCCTCGTTAGTGCGTCGAAGTGATCATTTATCTGGAGGACGTCAAGTCCATTAGCTGACCCTTCTGCTGTTAACAGTTAATACGAGGTCACGCAAGTATTTTCAAGTCAAAATGTCCTTTATTTTGCATTATAACATTTTCCATATTTTATTAGCTACAGGTATCGAGATAAAATTAGTAAGTCAGTTTTTATACCGTGAACACAAAAATGTCAATGAGGAATTAGCAGATTTCCAATGGAGGATTTGCATTGGAAGACGACACTACGCTTATAGCGAGTAAAGATTTACAGAGGGATTTTCAAGTATTTTGTTATTTTTGTAGTCCAACCCGGACGTTAGCTGCATTCAGGGCTAAATTAGCGAATTTCCAATGGAGGTTTTGCATTGGAAGACAATTAGGTTGTAGCGAGATGAAGGCTTACAGACGGATGTTCACATATTTCGTTCAATAAGATAATGTCCCAAAATCTACGTACTTTATAATAAAACAAATATACTGTGCAGCTTTGAAAGTCACAGTGGAGATATCAAAATAATAGTTATAGTAAAAATAGTACATTTGAAACTACAGCCAGGAGACAGTTAGCTTAGCTTAGCATAAGGAGTGAAACCGGGGGGCAAATAGAGTTAAAAGATGTGTGTTTTTGATTGAGCTAAATTGTCATATTGTAGGTCTTTACTCGCCATAAGATGACTTTTATAGACCTGAAGAACTCAAATGTTCGTGCAGAACTAACACTGGAATTCATCCAGTTGAGCTCTGAGTGAAGCTATCTTCCAGGCTGATACCATCATGTGCACCGTCAAACAGGAAGTTAGCGAAACCGCATTTGAACAACTAATTTTGTACAGACACGTTGTGTGTTGTTTTTGAAAGACGGTTCAGAAATGGACACATTCTATACTGCCACTTGTGCAAAATGTTAGCAAATGTTATGATGCAAAAGGTTTTACATCTTGATTTAAAAACACCACTGTGGAATTGCTTTGCATGAACTGGCAGCTACTTTTTAGGTTCTGCGGACAATAAAATAATGTGGGGAAGAGCTTCAGAAATGTAAATGTTTCCAGGTTTTAGGACTGACCAAACGTCTACAGGAGATTGATGGAGCGACAGCAGCCAAAGCATGGTCACGGTTGGTTTTGAGTTTTGAGTGTTAGCACAGACCAGACAGTGTTAAGAAGGAGTTTAGAGTCTCGCACACTCTCTTGGTGAGTAAAAGACAAAGATAGCTGTCAAGGAAACGACTGTCAGGTCAGACTGTGTGTGTGTGTGCTGATTCACCACCATATTAGGATCACGTGGAGGAAGTTAGCTTCGAGGAGAGAGACTTAGTCATACATTCAGCGACACACACAAACACACGTGGTCACACATATTTCCTCCTTGAGCAAGACTCTGATATTAGAGCTGTCGATTATTAGCTGATCGACAGAAAAGTGATGGGAAACTATTTCTTATAATCGGATGGTTCTTTAAGTGAATTTTCAAGCCAAAATCCCAAACAATACACTTATTCCAGCTTCTGAAATGTGAAGATGTGATGCTTTTCTTTGGTCATATGTGAATATGTTTGGTTTTTGGACTGTGGGTGACATAAAACTATTTGAATACTTCACCAAGAGGCATTTTTCGCTTTTCTCTAGTCATGTTACAGACAAAATGATTATTTGTTAAATTTAGAAAGTAAGCTGGCAGATTCATGAATAACTAAAATAACTTAGCTGTCGCCCTAAATCCTCAGTTTACAAGGCAAAGGATGCTGCACAGGTTTTTAGACACCAAATAAATTCATGTAATTGCAATTATGTTTATTTCAGTTTGATATAAAACTCTTAATTCACCCACTGAATCGAAGGCTCGCTACAAGTTAGAGAAGTGTCCTTTGTCTTGATTTAAGTTCGTGTGTAGTCAGGTTTAGCTTAGAGATAAGAATATTTTCAGGTATCTAATCAAGTGCCAGATGAAAATAACCCAGATTTTGGAGACAGCATTTGTTCTATTTTCTTTAAAAGGGCAGGAACGCTACGGCAACATGACCCGCGTGTACTACAGAGAGGCGGTGGGGGCCCTCGTCGTCTTCGACATGACCAGACTGTCCACGTTTCAGGCTGTCCTCAAGTGGAAAGGAGACCTGGACTCAAAGGTGAACATGATGAAGGAAGGTAGGAGGACGTGAGCGGCAAGAGAAGGAGACAGGGAAGGAACGAGGTAGATTATAATTGTTGTAGTTTAAAACCTCTGTGGGACCACAGTTAGACGTTTAAAGAAAATATCCACTCTGAAGGAGGGACACAGGACAAGAGGGAGGGGAAAACAATGAGCATGGTGGAACCGTGACAGAAATATTCCTTTGGTGAAATACTGTGTTCATTTCTTAATTAGTATCAACATTTCCCTTCGCTTCTCTTGTCTACTTCTGCTTAAGTCATGACTAGCCACATTACCAAGAAAGTCTTTTAATAGCCTTGACAGGCTGAGCATGAACATGTTTCACTGTACGTTGCACCGGAACAGAGTAAAGTGAGCTGGTGTTGCTAGCGTTCAGATACACCGATCAGTGAGCGACTTTGACGGGGAGCCAAACTGTGATGCTAGACGACTGGTAAGAGCATCTCCAACACTTCAGCTCTTGTGGGGTGTTCCCGATCTGCAGTGGTCAGTACCGACCAAAAGTGGTCCAAGGAAGGAAAACCGCTGAACCGGCGACAGGGTCATGGGCGGCCGAGGCTCATTGATGCGCGTGGCGAGCGAAGGCTGGCCCTTGTGGTCCGATCCAACAGAAGAGCTAAATTAGCATTTAATGTGTAAGAATCACTAATGTAGGGTAAAGGTAAAAGTGGAGCTAATTCCCACTACTTCACATAATCCATAATAATACATCGTCATTTATTAGTTGATTCACACTTTGAATTAATAAACTGAATCTGCAAAATAAAAAAGTAGCATAAAATGGAAGTACCTCAAAATTGTCCTTATGGAAAGCGCTTGAGTAAATGTACTTAGTTACATTCCACCAGTTTGATGGTAAATATATGTGTTATCAACAACTTGTACAGGCTGCTAACTCGATGCCAACCAACGACCACCTGAATCAAACACCAGTACCTGGTAAATACCACACTGTTATGGGATGTTTCCAGACATTTCTGATTTGACGAGGATCGTACAGATGTTTCTTTATACACCTTACCAGTGCACAGTGTATTATGGGATACTGAAAACTGCATATTTGGACAAAGAAGGCTGCATTTCTTTGGCCTCATCTGTCTGAGACTTCCTCAGAGCTGCTGTTCTGTTATTCGTGTGGCAGCCATCTCGTTTCAGAGCACAGCCCAACGAGCAAGCAAGTGACTGATTGTCAATTGTTTACTGGCTCCGTTAGGTCGCCCTTAGCAACGGGAGGATGGTTCCAGCCGTTCTATTGGCCAACAAATGTGACCAGCGGCGTCAGGGTTTGTGCCCCAAGCTGCCCAAACTGGAGAACTTCTCCCGAGAGTACGGATTCGTCGGCTGGTACGAAACCTCAGCCAAGGTAATACGTGATCACCTTCTGTGAGTGTGTGTGTGTGTGTGTCTTCACTTCACTTTTCTCTTCATGGGACAAATGTCATTGCATATTTTGTCATTGCTCTGCTTATTAGCCTTCTATCTCTCACACACCTCCTCTTCATTTAGTTCCTCTTTTGTATCTATATTTACACCAATTTATCATTCTCTCCCTTTAATGTCCGCCTTTGTCAGTAACAGTCTCTCTGCTTTTAAAGCTGCACTAGTCAACAGTTTAATTTAAAAGTTTTATTGTCTGGTGTTTTCTACACACAGGAAGTAGCACATTCGCACTTTTAAATAAAGCCACGACTTGCCCCTAAATCTCAACAGAATCCTTCACTCAGTAAAGTATATGTCAGGGTTCGTCAACTGGCGGCCCCTGGGCCGATGAACATGTCCTGCCAATCAGGACTGCATTCTGCCATAGCGTTTCATATGTTAAGTGTCTAGTTATCGTTATGGATACCCCATTTTTTTTACGAGTCTGTTCATTGGGCAAACAAAAATAACATTAATTTTTATGCCTCTATAAGCCTCTATAAGGCTTTGAAAACGACTGGCCCTTAGTCAAATGTAGTTGCTGGTATACGTTTCCTTCTATTCTGTTAGGAAGAACAAATTTAGGCCAAGTAAGTGTCGGGTCATTTACTCATTACTTTCTGGGTAATGAAGTCTTCAATATTAAAACGGCTGCCTTTTGTAGCCGCCAACGTGCACTAACACATTTAACTGCTGCAGCTAAAATTAGAAACAGTAAACTGCAATATTCCTTTCTAACCGAGAGCCTAAGAGACGTTAAAAGGATTTTCCAGACAAGGAACTTATTGTGATACATCTGCTCTATTTGGCTGATTAGATTTTATTTATCTACTTTTTCCACTGATCGATATTTGAAAGTGCAAGTTAGAAGCACAATGAATAACTTCTATAGCCTTAATCTTTTGTCTCTGCCGGCTCTTTTTTTAACCTCTTTCGCCACAGAAAGAGTTTCCTTCACAGTGAGGAAATGAACGAGATAAACCTGAACACATCTTGAAGTAATGATCCATGTCACCTGACTCCGCTAATCAATCTACATACTCCAAGACATTCAATCCATGATAAAGGAAATAATGTTTAATTTAACTGAAAAGAACAGATCTGAATTCGTAACGAGTAAACCTGGTTGTGGTTGCCGTCAAAAAGGACATTTGATCAATTTAAGGAATTATTTAAAGCTGCACCAATTTATATTTTCATGTTAACGATGTAAAAATTAAACGTAAAAGGGGGGGCGCTCGTAGTGACGAACCCACAAAGAGTTATAGCCCGACTCTGCACTTTTTATCGTTGTCATTGTTTCGGTTTTACGGTTGTGGTTCACTCGCCATAGCAATGTTTTCCAGATCCTCCTGTGGGATCCTGAGGCGTTCCCAAGCCAGATTGAATATATAATCTCTTTAGTGGGTTCTGGGTCTACCTTGAGGTCTCTTACCAGTTGGACGTGCCCAGAAAACCTCCAAAGGAAGGAGCCCAGGAAGTATCCTGATCAGGTGCGCAAACCACTTCACCTCTGGGCTCCCTCTGGATGTCTGAACTCCTCACCCTATTTCTAAGGGTGAGCCTAGCCACCCTACAGAAGAAACTCATTTCGGCCACTTGTATGTAGATCGCCTGGTAAATCAAGAGCTCTGCCTTCCGGCTCAGCTCCCTCTTCCCCGCAACGATCCGGTTCAACACCGGCATTACTGCTGACTCCACATCAATCCTGTCTGTCGATCTCATGCACCACTTTGATCCTCACTCATGATCAAGACCCCAAGACACTTGAACTTGGTGCAACCTCCCAACCCCGAGAGAGAGAGCAATCCGGTAGAGAGCCATGTGTTAAGACTGCTTCACATTCGACTGGAAATCAGCTGCGCATCCTGAAGGTCTCAGTCTGAAGCCAACAGACCCACATCATCTGCAAAGAAAAGAAAAGCAATTCTGAGGAAGTTTATTTGGCTTAGTATGCTCTCTTTCCGCCCTTGTTTCACTCTCTCCCTACCTCCATCATCCTCTAACCCTTTAACTCCATCCCCTCTCTCCAGGACAACACCAACATTGATGCTGCCATAACTTGCTTGGTGAAAAACATCATATCTGTGGAGGAGGAGAGAGCCTTGAGCGACTCCACAGCCGCCAAAACTGAACCGGAAGGCGGTGTTCTGGTTCTGCCTCGCTTCGACTACAACGTGAAGGACAGGGGACTTGGTGGGTGTTCAGGATGCTCCTCCCTCAAACCCAGAGACAGAGACAATGAGTGAAGGAGGGATGGACAGATGGGTCTGAACCAAGAGACTGGAAGAAGACAGAAGGAGGGAGGAGGTTACTTGGTTGAATGGTTATTGTTTTGTGACGTAGAGATGCATCCCCTCCCTCCATTTCTTTTGAGATGTTACAAGAAACTGTTTTTAACAATTTGGGATTTTAATCCAAAACAAGATTTGAAAAAACTTTCTTTCCTTTAAGGATGGAAAGATTCTGAAAAAATCCATCAAACATATTTTAAGCCAATAATGCAATTATTGTATTTTTACAGCAGAAAATGGATAAAAAAATTTGATCCATTATTACAAATAGCTATTATTTATTTTGGAAAAGGGGGTACCAAATGTTTTGTGGATATGTGACTCATGCAGGTTCTTATAAAGATATTTAATGATTTTGACTACAGCACAGCAACATTTCTTTTAGGTTTGAGACGCATGAATTTTACATTAATTTCTTGTTTTATAACAACAAGGTGGAATTCATTGCCTTCACATGTACATAAATTTAAAAAACTACACCATTTATATTCATAGAAGTGCACTTTTTAATCTTCTCCATCTCTTGTCCGAACATTTCAAAGGTCTGTGTCAGCAGATGTGACTCCTCTGAAAGCCAGGAAAACTGTTCATGCACTACAACTGTTTTTAAAATGACATGTCTAGAATTTGTCAAGAAATTAAATGCGAAATACTTTATGTATTTAGCAGCAGTTGTCATGGCACAGTGCTATGCAAGCAGCTCCTTTAGTGATTCATGATTTACTAATATTTTATATGAGATAAATGAAAAGCATGTGTTTTTGTATCTTGAGTGTAAGTGAGCAGGATTGTACAACTGTCACGGCACACCCTGATGAGTTTCACACCCATGTAAGCTTCCCAAAGCCAAAGTGTTGAATTTGTCTCAACTGCAGGGTAAAGAAACACTATTCACTGTTTTTGTTTAAAGGTGATAATGACTTGCATGACAAGAATTCTCTTCTCACTGTTTTTATCTTTGCCTTTTTACTGAAACCGTTTCTGTTAATGTCGTCTGTTGCTGGCGTCAGTAAAAAAAGAAAAAAAAGCAATTTATTTGCATAATGTTTACGCTGCAGTTTCTGCTCAGTTACAGAGTAAACAACAAACCTCTTAACCACTGGGTGGCGCTATGGAGCAATGTTTTAAAGCGCTGGTTCCATTTTCTCAAGCTCTACTAGCATGTGCTCAAGGCGGAATATGTAAACACATTGCTGGCTGCAGAGGGCAGCAATAATTAATATGGCGTGCAAACAAGCCAGGCTCTGCTACTGGTAGATAGTCGGCGGTAGTGCACCAAGAAGCATTGCAACGTACCAGTGTAAACATTGCTGGTTTTAAAATATTAAAAGAAATGCATTTGAAAATGTTTTATAAAAAATGAAATGCTTTGTTGTCAGGCCTCATGGATGCCCCAAGGAAACGTTATTTTTTTAGATGACGGACCACAGTTTTCATAAAGTGAAATATTTGTACGCGTCTAGTATTTCTGTCATCTCACGTCTTGACTGTCAAAACGGGGACAACAATTAGAATGACCTCAGAATATAAATTAATGTTCTTTCATCCTCATTTTCGCTGCTATGTTTTGTATTTCTCTTTATACGCTCGCTGTTGTCCTCTGAATGTGTGTGCCAGCTTTTACAGCTATATCACTCTGTAGTTAAACGCTTGAAAAGTAACCGTAATTATATGGGACATTGTCAACAGCAGCATGTTTCTGTGTGCGTTTGTTGTTCAGCTCGGTTGTGCTCTCTGCTTGATGGGTAATGCACTATAATTTTGCGCCCACCCATGTGAGTATTCCCATCCACCATGCCAGACTACGCATAATACTCTCTCTGTGGGGGGAAAAGGGTGTCTTGTTTCCGTCACCCTGCTTCAGTCACGCAGCAACGGCGTGCATTCACAGTTCAGCCTCAGTCGGAAACGGGATCACTTGAAGTCTGCTGTAAATGTTTTTGCAGGAAAGAAATGAACCAAGCTTTTGGGAGAAAACACCACTGGTGAAGTTACCTGACACGCCGATATCATCCACATGTCCCCACTACAGTAGAGCTCTCAATATGGCACTTAAAGTCAACACTGAAAAGAATGACTTACACTTATTTTACAATGAATGGCAAAACAATGTGGAAGTGAGTGTGTCCTGGGGCCCTCGTGCTGTATCAGTAGGTGGAAATGCAAATTAAACCAAATGGAAGCATTGTGTATTTTTCACACCACTTGTTCTGAAATACTTTTGATTTCCCAATTTTACACATTTATGTGGCAGTGTCGGCCAGTGCACCTCTCCAGACTCTCATCCTCACAACTATGGCATAGCTTTCCACGAAACTCGGTACAACCACGCATCTTCCCCTCAGGGTGAAGTGTAGTGACTAGGATGACAAGCGCTTGTCATATCTTTTGAAATCATGAGATGATGAGGAGGCAATCTGTCACTCTGAACACTGCTGGTACACTGCTGTGTCTGAGAGCAGATTGAACCACTAGAGGGAGCCACATGGTGGGATTTTATTCAAAAATGGAAAGATTTGTGTTTTTCTGGCTCTCCTCTCCTCATTCTTCCTCTCCTCTCCTCTCGCTCTCTCTCACATCCATTTTTTTGGGAAGATGATAGCTGTCTGTGCAGATGCTGGCTGCAAAATCTCCCCACTGTATTGGTTTTGTTTTTATCTTCAATCCTCTTTTGATTTTTGTTGTTTTTTGTTGTTTTTCTCTTGAGACACCTGTTGCGTCTCAGAGGACCGACAGCAGCGCAGGACGGAGGATCTCATAACATTTTGTTCCGTGAGTTTGGGACAAAAGAAGAAAATCTTTTCTATTCACAAATATATTTCTTGTTTCCATTGTCTTTTGTTTTACATCTTCATGATTTTAATTTCTTTCAGGTTTCTGTTTTACTTAGCACAAGTGTTTGATTTGTAGATGAAACGTGTTTTTCAAGTCAGCATAAAGATTTTGTTTTCTAGTGTAAAGGTCTTAATCAGTTTGAGGGTGATTAAAGCAGATTTCAGTCCTATGTTTTAAATTTTACTTGTGCTTCCCCTTTGTTTATATTTGGACTACATAGTCTGGATTTATAGGGATAATATTCTTCAAACAGTCCTCCATTTATATATCAGTAGGTCGATCTTTGATTTTCCTTCTTCAGTATATATATATTCAGTATATGTTTATATAATCAGGTGGTTTTCATTCTTGACTACATTTAAAAGCATGTAATGTCACTAAGTTTCCTGTTTTTCCCGTGAATCCACTACGAAGGTGTCCACTGCTTTTAAGATCCTCATCGGTGTGCTGCTGATTGTACACTTCAGCAGAGGTGAGTGGCTCCGAGTGCGTTATGAGTGCGTTATGTAGCAGGTTGCCCACTGACTGGTTAACTGACTAGTTTCAAGCATGCTGATAATTCTTGAAAGGTTTTGACCCCTGTGGGCTTCTAGTTTGAAGAGACGTGTGTGTGGTTAATGTACGATACCCTTACACGTGTAATTTAGCCTAAAATTACTTCTGCATCACATCATTAATCATAAGCACCACTGGATATTACTCCCACTACAAATACACATTTACTGTGAAGTGTAAGGGTAAGTGTTAATAACTTAAGTAAATATGCATCTTGTAGTGCTTACATTTACACATGACACCCAGCCTACAGCCATGCTAGCGGCCTTGCGAGGCTTCAGTTTCATTCAGCCATTTATAGTTGTGGGGATATTTCAGGCTGGTCCAAAGCAGTGGACCGAAAAAAGAAAAAAATTCACAAAGGTAAAGACAGAAACAAAGATCTGTACATTGAGATTCGCTTTATGCAGCATGTGTATTATGTGAGGTGTAATGAGGACCCCTGAAGCAGATCAGTACATCGGGAATAAAGTAGACAGTTTATTTGTCAGGCTGGATACTCTGAGACGGTTGCGGTGAGTGAGGGAAGGCACGGCCGGGGTGGTTCTGGCAGAGGATACAGACACTGGTGAAGTGAATCCAAGGGCTCAGTTCCAGAGGGTGAGGGCGGTGTGGACAGGTAGAATCCAGGACCCACGAGTCCCAGAGCCAGCCGACTGGAGCACACAAGGGCGAGTGATCTGGGGTGACAGGAGAAGCAAGGTAAGTAAAGCACACACTTTTTACAAGCCACGAACTGAAAGCCTATTCGATATTACCACACTGGTGGGTAAGATGGTCTGGTGACAAGTGGAGGTTTGCATCCAGTATAAGTCAGGCAGAGGTTGATGACGGATGAGTGGAAGCTGTGCCCCGTAATCAGCCTGCATAGGAACCTGTCGTGCCTCGTCCTGAGCTACACCCACACACATGGAGACAGACAGACACACAATCAAGGGAAAGCAAAACAAAAACACGGGAAGAAACTGCAGGATCGCCACCATCTAATGAAGGCACTCGGTCACTGTGTTTGAAGGGTAATTGAGGATAACAGGGTCCACACACAATGCACAGAGGAAGGCTCATTTTTGCTCCGGGGACAATCCAGCCATGATGGTATGTGATCTGGGGTAGTAAATAAGCAATGGTGCAACAGAAGATTGGCTTCTTTCAGCTGGCTTGTTGATGAAAGGTTCATGAAATGACAGTCATAGGCGCCTATACTCTGGTTTCCCATTTCCTGTTTTATACTACAAGCAGACTTTTCGCACGGTAAAAGGAAGCAGTTCCCAGCATCATTTGAGGCACTTCACCCTGCTCCACCGCACGATAGCCCTTAGTAACGTCTCTTTGTTGTGACTAGTCTTTTCCTCTTCTCCTCTAGCTCAGAAATCCGGTGAGGAGTCATGCTGCTCACTGTGAGTCCTCAGTCCCTCATTAGACTCCTGCTGTTGGGCCTAACCGCTGCCATCGGCGCTCAGATACGTCGGCATTGGCTGCTGCCGGTCCATCGCAGTCTGCAGTGATGCACAAGCGCTGGCTGGGTTTGTGTGAAGCCATCAGCACCTGTGAGTTAGAGTATCGCTCACAGCTAACAGGTCACACAGGATGTTTCCCTTTCTTCACAGGCAGAAATGACACTCTTTGCACCTGTTAATTTTCTCTATTCACAAGAGGGTCGGGACTTTCACAAGTGACATTTCAGGCCACACCGTGTGTCAGTATGTCTGCTTATAATTAAGACCTTATAGATCAAACTTTGTAGAAGTCATATGTAAAGGTACCATCTTCACATGTGATAGAAATTTGAAATTTACGGGGGCCCGGTGAATTAGTAATTCTAGCGTGGTCCCAGCCCTCTGCATTGTTCGATTCAAGTTGATGGCTGTTTATAATAAAAGAGCAGATAAAAGCTTTTTTGGCAGGATTAAGAATGAGGACGTTATCCAGAAAACTGACGGCTGTGCAGGTTGTCTTAAAATCAATTCACAGAAAAGCAACTCCTTCTTATGCATATTTCTTTGACTGACGTGGAAAAACCTACGCTGACTGTTGACGGAAGGGCTTTGTCATTCACTACGAATTTGTTAAATCAAAAGGAAAAAGTTAAAAGCATCAAAGAGAAACGGCAGTTCAGCTTAATCATCAGGCTGAATAACGGTGCACTACAATGACTAATTCAACTATTAATACATAAACTAAATATTAAGCAATTCGAATGACTACTTCATGCTTGAGTTAAAATGATTTTGCTCCTGCTGCTTGCTAGGCTCCTTAAAAATGTCCGTATGTGATCAACCAGAGCAATGTGTTTGTTTGGCTACAAGCCGGGTTTTACAAATGGACACATCATACGGAGTAAAAAAGATCCATCCGCTATATTTTTTTACTGTGCATGAACGAAATGAATGGGAGACAGAAGGACAAGGCATTGGAGAGTTTATATAATCAAATATAAGATGTTTCAAGGCCACACTCCTTCTCTTTATCTCCCTCTGAGATACACAAACACACACAGACTGACACACAGTGACTTGTATGCTCTATTCTTCTCTATTCTATTGGTCTTCTTTCTATTCATTTTCCAATAAACCCTCTATGAACTAAAGAGCGCTCCATCTGACGCACTGTACGCTCTGTGCCTGCCTTTGAATAAAGAAAACAAAAATTGCGGGTGAAAGACGAATCACTTCACAGTCTAACTGAACAATGGACCAAGCGCTTGTGCAAGATGGAGGCCATCGAGTTTCCATCTTAACGGATCCAATTAACTTTTATCAGCCTCATAACTCAGCAGCTTCACATCCCTTTAGAAGCTCCATGAATGAATAAGTGATCTGAGAGAATCCCGAGCAGGCAGACGGTTTCGCAGTAGTGATATGCATAATGTGAAAATGTTGACTGAAGGATATTTCTCGAGGCTGCGGAGCAGAACATAAATGAGTGAGCTTTTTTGAAGCTCCGTACGTCGACAGCTTTTATTGATTTATACAGTTTTCAACATTTCTAGCTCAGACTGATCTGAAATGTGATGTGCTTGGACGTTAAGCAGTAAAAAGATGATTCTTATATTGACCTTTTTATCGCAATGTTTGTAATGTTACTGGTGAGGTCCGTGTTGACGGGAGCTCGGCATCTCTTTGGACCTGATCTCTTTACTTTAGATAAACTTTAGTTTTGTTTACTGAGAGAAATCCCCCAAGGAAATAACTGTGGCTGCACTCAAACTGTGAAACAATATAGTATATACAGTATATATACTGTATATATATATTGTCTTAGCTCACTCTAGTTGTTACAGAGCACCTCTAGTTTATTAGAAATAACTTTACAGAAGGGAAAACCTACAGATTAACCCCTGCACCCTTTGCACATAAATGGCTTCAAAATTATCATATGTAAAAGGTATGATATACATGGCTGGATTGGCAGTCAGGCAAAGTGCCCCGGGGCCCCCAGGGTTCCCAAAGGACCCAAGGTCACTGCCTGTCAACTGGTTGTACGTAATTTATAAAATATTTGCAAATTTGTTTAGAAAATCGCACCACAAAAGTAATGTGGTACATCAATTAATGCAGGTCTTTCATTTTTGAACAATCTTTTGGCCCTGTCTTGTAGAGGGCTTTCCTTAAGGATAATATTAATCCACCAGGAAACGATTTCTATGGCCACTTTGGGGCAGAGGATCCTTTTAGATCTGTTTTTGCTCTCCACCAACTCCTGAGGGAAATGCCTGCACCTTTAGCTGCTAAATGCTCCACTATGTTCACCAGCTTGTCACCAATTGTGTCTGTCTGCCGTTTGGTGTTCAGCAGGTGGACAGTTGTTTTTTTTTTTTTGTAGAAAATTGTCTTCTTGCAGTGGTTGAAAATTACACCTAGTGCCACAAGAATTGACATAACCCTGTTTTACTCGGTCTTCCCCTCTGTTCCTGTCGCCGCTCTCCATCCACTTCTCACTTCCCGTCAGCCGTGTTACAGACTGGCAACATGTCCTGGGTGCCTCTCACCCTGGGAGCTGGGTCAGACTCTGTGCAGGATAAGGACGTCAGCGGATCTAAAAAAGTATCCTAAAACAGGTACACTACTACCACTCACATGCCAAATACTGCCATTTCTGAACAGTTCAACTAAAGTTTAAGTGACTTTATAGCAGTCTTGGACGTTTCTCTAAGTGATTCAAAGAAGGAAAACTGCTTTGTATCAAGGTTGATTCTATTCCCTGATATTTTTTTAGATGAACAACTACATATTACAATCACATATATGTCCAAGACGTAGTTACTATGCCATGGGAAGAGAGATTCATGCAGCATCAATATTGGAAGGTACAGAATTGAAAATGATTCATCGCATTGGGGATAAATGACGCCCACCAAGAGGGGAAAAGTGAAGGAAGGAAAAGATGATTATGGAGGAACTACAAGAAGGAGCTGCTGGAGCCCATGGAGTCTAACAGCCAGAGCCTGTGTTTGAAGTGAGAATCATCATTTCTTGTTGGGAACTCAAAGGGCTCAGTGATCTGATCATTTTACTGCTGTGAGGTAAGAGGGGAGCCCTTTTATATACATGTGTGCCCACTGTCTCTTAATCCATCTGTCCGTGATTATTGTGATGCAGCTCCAGATGTTGTGTCATCATGTAGCACTCATTGTTCATCGCTAAACATCTGGGTTGCACTGCTTTAGAGGAAACCATCAGAGGCCTTGGTAACAGTAGCTGTCATTACAGTCCACCTTGCCTCATGTTGAGATACTCCACTGATCGTAACCATGGTTATCACACTGAAAACTAGTCCCTGACATAAAGTAGTTTAGTAGTAGTTCCATTTACACATTATTACACATGAATTGTGTGCACCCCTGGGTCCCTCCGCTCTCTGTCTTTATTTATCTCCAGTGTTTCCAGCGGACCCCGTCTGGGTCATATTGGATTTATTCCTATCTATCTCCTACCAGAGCACGTTGGCCTTGGGCGAGGCAGCGGCTCATCCCGTGAATGACAGCTGCTGATAGGACTCCAACCCCGGCTGAGAGCCTGTTGCCAGGAGCTACTGGAGTTCCCGCATCCACACAGTTGTCATGGAAATAGGGAGTTCAGCCATTCTGCCTGCAGATGGCAACACTGCACTCCAAGCCAGGAGAGAGGGATGAGTCCTCTTTGTATGAGGGGTGACATGTTAGTAGGAGGGTGGCGAAGGCAGATCAGTGTTTGGCACCGACGCCTCATAAAGAGCAGGATGCAGGTTTGCATGCTCACCCCGACTTCACCTCGGTCTCCTCTGGATGCTGCAGGTTGCTGCAATTACATGCAAGTCAGGTGGAGACTCCCCTGTTGGCATCAGTGTGGCTGCCTGCCTGCCAATGTTTGTGCTGCTGTGCATCGTGCATCTTCACGTGCATCGTTTCGTTTTTACATAATCCAACAAAGTCATGTTTGCATGTTTGGTTATATCTCATGAGACTTGAGAGGAAAAGGCGCTAAAAGACTGCAAGTGCTGCAAGAACATAACGGCAAATAATACTTTCTAATTAAAAACAGTTGGTTTAGTCCAGTCTCGCAGCTGCACATGAAAGAGGCTGTTGTTTTTTTTTTCGTCAGTGCATATTGGCATGCCTTCAGCTGTGATACAGAGCATTCAAACAGTGGGAACTGAACCCTCTTTGGTGGTCTGTGCAGCGCTAACCACTTCCATTCACTGTGGTTGCATTTCTTATTTCTGCAGCATGCACGTTCTCCACCGCGACGACATTCTCACACGCCTCATTAGGTTTGGCAGAAATGGGCGAAAATGAAAGCAGATGAGCCCGCTGACAGTTGCCCCCAGGTGGATTACACAAGCGCACACTTTCAGCTTCCAAGTGGCTGTTCCCTTCTGGCTGGTGTGCTTCTCCATCACACCCGCTCCTGACACTCCATTGTATCAATCATGACATGTTGGGAGAGCCTTTTCTCTCCTGTTGGGACGGAGAGGGGAGGTCGTTGAAGGTCGAACAGCAGCGGTGGATTCAAGGTATTCACCTGCTGCTGCTGCTGCTGCTGGTGTCAGTTTGCAGTACTTCTCACCCAGGAGGGAAATACTGCAGCTCGAAACTCTCTGAGGGACTGGGACACACAGACACACACACGCGCACACACACACACAGGGAAATCAGGCACTATACACCTGTGAGTTATGGAATCACTCAGCCTCTCTCTTTCTCATAACTCATAACTCTCACATCCTCATGCCCTCTCGACCACAGGTCACACCTTGACAAAATCAGTATCTTTTAAATAAAGCTTGTCGGCTTGCATCATGACAGGGGGAGCTTGCGCGCGTGCAGGTGCAATCGATTTGAACTACTTGTGAGTGGGAACGTCTCTTGCGGCATGAAACACAGTCGCCATTGCGCCGCCAGATGTTTGATTTATTCAGCTCCCGGGCCCGGTGCGATACCCGCCGGGCGGTGCGCTGTGCGGCGCGAGCGGTTCCCGCCGACTTTTCGGCACACCGTGTTCCATACAGTCTGGAGTCAGACGAGGACACGGCGCCTGAGGGATAATCTAACGCGACCTGAGCTCTGGGAGACGCGGTTGTCAGCGCATTAGAGTCAGTCCGCTGCTGCGTTGCAGCGGAAACGCCTTTGTCGTGTAAAAGGATGTGACATTTGAGACGTTTGCTTCGTAGATTCCGCTACAAATTAAACCTTCACACCTTAACAGGCTGCGCTCCTCCTCGGGTCGTGTCCAATAGACTGTGGAGGCGTTCAGGAGCTGTCGGAAATCTGACGACTAATCATTGAGCGCGCATGAACAACGGTGAAGAGAAGTCTTTTATTTATTTTTTGGTCGAAATGTGCCTACAGTACTTCAAGAGACTGTAAAAAAAAATATAAATACATTTTTAATTTATTTTTACATTTGCTACCATTTGATATGTTCTATTACATATGTTTAACTATTAAGCTGATTCTGATTAAAGTTGTACGCTGCCGTCTGCCTCTGATTTTACTCTGTGGTTACTGTTCAGCTTTCATGTTCGCGATAAATCAATTAAAACGTCATATAAGCTTGTGCTTTTTGCACGTTTTCGCCACTTCACTGAACCACTGCGCACAACGTAGCTCTGTGGCACAGACACAGGACAATGAAACTGTAACCCAGACTTGCTGATTGCTAACAGATTGCTTGGTTGTCAGCATGTCCACCATAACACTCCTACAAAATGATGTCTGTTAGACTTAGCTGCAACTATTATTGTCAGTATCGATTAATCTGTCCGGTATAATATATAAATGTCAGGGGGGAAAAGTGAAAAATGTACATTACAATTTCACAGAGCACAATGTGTCGTCTAAAGAGTCAAAATTTAGAAAAGAAAAGCAGCACGTCGTGTGGAATCAGCAAGTGTTTCGAGATTCGACACTCATAGTTGTTGTCGATGAATCTGCTGCCACTTGATTGGTTATTAAATCAACTTAGGACATATTGTTTCAGCAGGATAGTAGAGAAGCCTCTGCGGAAAGTCGTGGCATTCTATCACTCTACATCCCGAGCCCACCAGGGAGCCGTGAAGGCAGCACAGTTGTGAGATCAGCTGATTTTTTTACGCTGCCATTTTGTCCGGCAGAGAAGCAGCCAGCCAGCAAAAGAGAAACCACTGGCGAGACTTTTTTTTTTTTAGGCAGCAGCGCAGCGCAGCACAGGACGAGGACTGTCGGTGGAAAACGAGCCGATAATGTGGAGTCGGCAGCCGAAGGACAGCGCCAACTGAGCCCGAGGACCGTGGAGGGGGAGCGAACCGAGCGAAGGGGGCTGTCGTTTTTAACTTAACGGCTCCGCCGGCTCCGCTCTTCAGTCACAGACCACAGGCGCTCGCTCGCTCGCAGGCAGGTTAGCTAACCCCGCTAGCTACTCGGCTAACACCCACCGGCCCCTCGCGTCCTTTTCTCACCGGGAGCACACCGCACCTGTCCCGGCTGTCAGCCCCGCAGTGTCCTCTCGGAAGCCCCAAACAATGTGCGGCTCGATCCCGAGTGACTTTTTACTCCCGAGCCGGGCTCTGACGCGCACTCTGCCGAGCGGCCAGTGACGAGCTAAGCGGGGTCCAAGCTAACAAGTTGACGTGGAGCAGGAACTCGAGACTGTTGTTGGCACAACCTCTCTCGCTCTCTCTCCGAGCTGTGATTTTCATACGGATTACTTTTCTTCCGCCTGCCCCGAAGTGGTCTCTTTGGTGACCCCCCCCCCCACCAAAAACCCAAATTGTCCCGGTTACACACAAACAAGCCAGTTAGCGATGTTTATTTGTGGCCAGAAAGTAATTTCCAGCGTTTACAAATCCCACAGTGGGACTCTTTCCTGGTTCGAGTGCTGCGACGGGAACGTCAGCTAACACGGAGCAGCTCGGATTAGTGTCGCCGTGTTTGTTTGGTTTTGTCTGTTTGCAGGATAGTCGGGTCGAACTGTTGCCAAACAAGTTTCGACCGCGAGGCGAAGCTGATTTCGTGGGGTTTTTTTGGTTTTTTTTTTATGTTTTGCGCCGTAAAGCCAGTCGGGACCTTCCCTTGTGCCTACAGTTTCTTCTGCCGCCGGTGATCTGACGTTGCTGCAGACGAGACGGCCCAGGTTCTGTAACTCACCTGGTTGGAGAACGAGAACACGCACACACACAAAAAACAACTTAAAACACGGTGGACAGTGAAGTCACGCCGAGCCGCCCGTGTCCCGCGGGGAATTGATCCATTGATCGGATCGTTATCGCAGCTAGTTTAGCTGATTGTTACTATTATTATTATTATTATTATTATATATATATTTTTTATTTTATTTTTTTGAGGTGGGGGTGGGGGGGGGGGGGGAGAGGAGAATAGGAGCGATGTCGGGCCAATCTATCACGGATCGGATCGCAGCAGCGCAGCACAGCATGACCGGCTCGGCGATCAGCAAGGCTGTGTGCAAAGCCACCACGCACGAAGTCAGCGGCCCCAAGAAGAAGCACCTCGACTGTGAGTACATGTTGTGTGGTTTGTGCGCGTGTTTCTGACGCTGGGCCGACTGCGGGGGCTTCAAAGGCAGACATGCCGGTCCTCGTGAGCGCGCGCACGCACGCACGCGCACATTCCTTCACCCTACCTGGCTGGTTGGACGGCGTCAGTCTGTTACATGAGACAAGGGACACATTAGCAATATAATCTGTGGTGTTTCTGCAGTCAGTTATTTTATATATGTATTTATATATATATATATATATATATATGTGTCGTCGGAAATAGTGAGCAGTTACCTTTATAAAAAAATAAATAAATTAAAATGCCCCAGAGCCAAAAGTCTTAAGCTAACCTTTGTTTTCATTATTGATTATTATTCAAATGGCCTGGGTTTTTTTTAAATCCCGAGTCCAAAATATTCAGTTTGCGGTCATACATGACAAATCTTGAAAAAAGAGTGACTTGCATTGGTCAGTTTTCAAAAAGGTTAGTCAGTTGAAGCTGGCCATCGTGGCTTATTTTGTGTGGGCAACAGTCTAAAATGCAAAAATGTGGCATTTTTCATGATATAATACAGAGAAAAGTGGCAAATCGTGACATTTGCGGAGTTCGAATGACCTAACTACCTACTAAATGATTAATCTCTTATCAAAATAGTTGCTGATTTACTTTGTTGATCAACGAATCCATTTATTGACGCATGGTCTTGCCACTAATTCAGTTTATAATAAAACAGAACCAAGAAAAAGATACAACTTTGTGTTTGTTATGCTGCAAGCAGCGATTGTTTGCTAGACAATTCATGACTTCCATTAAAACCGTGTTATTATGGATGGGGTCGGGCTCAGGCACAAAACTGTTTTATATCTGCTTCCTGTTGTACGGACTTCAAGGGAAGTCTCACACAGAGAAGTAAGAAGACAAGTGACAAAAACGACAGAATACAGGTTCTTCAGCAGACTGCACAGACTGTGCTCACCTTATTTCCAAGGAGAGACAAAACGACAGCGCTCTGCCCTCTGAAATATCAGGAAACCTCACTTCCTTTTTCGGTGGCCTGTATTTTTCTTGGGGGGGGGGGCGGCCCGCCACTGAAGAGACTGTCGTCAGCAAAAGCACATACAGCAAATTCCTGGATGTTAGTTGCTGATGCTATTTCTCTATATCCATGACTTTATGCAGCTGATTACCAGTTGTCCTTTCTTGTTTTGCTTTGAAGAGTGGATTAAGTCCTTCAACCCCCCCCCGAAAGGAAACGTGAGTCACGTTGAAGGTGGTAGGGATGCGAGTGGGACGACACAAAAGAATGAATGAAATACATTTCTTAAAAATAAGACTGACTCAAGCAAGGGCATGTGCGTAACCGGTAGAGCTCGTGTTAAACATTACTGGGATGGAATGTGCTGAAGTTCTGTTTCTGGGAACCGGCCTTTGTCGGCAAGGGATGCACATGTTAGATCGATGCTTCAGCTCAGCTGCCTCACATCCGTCAACTCCTCCTCCTCCCTTACTCACAAGACTCAGCTGCTGACGTTCAGCTAAAGTCATGTATTGTCTCCGCTCCTTTTGTGAACTTGGCCAGACTTTTACAGCCAATACGCCACGTCAAGCTTAATCATTGTAGGATATTGATTTCTTTGTGAGAGCAACGACCTCGGTGCCGCAGGGGGAACGGCCAGTGAGTGGTGCATTGCACGAACGCCCGATTGTCATGTTATTTGTCCGTTTGATGGGTTTCCCACGAAGGCAACATCCAGCGTCGTCAGGCTGTCTAGTTCACTGTGATGTTGGTATTATCAGGGAGGGTGGCCAGCAGGCAGGGATAAAGGCAGGTTATAGGTTAGGTCATCATTCAGTCAGGCAGGTAGTCAATTTGTGAGTCGGTTAGCAACCCGGGGAGGCTGGCAGGCAGCGTGTTCCATCATTACTCAGTCAACCTGCCAGCCAGCTGATCCAGCCGTTCAGTAATGCAATGAACGCAGGCAGCCAGGAAAGATGGTTTGCCAGGCATTCAGTCAGCCCTGTTCATACTTAACAATAAAATGATCTGATCACACGGCTTTAACAGGTGTTAATGTACCCAGAATATATGGCAAGTCCAAAGGGTGTCAGTTCACAGACAGGCGTGGAGGCATATATAGTGTCGTGAATGCTAATATGCCCCTAGCCTCGTCTGTTACAGCATCACTTCGCACGTTACTCTGTGATTCAGTCACATAAGCTCCCAATACAAATTTTAGTGGGATAATCAAAATATTACAGTATTTATTTATTCATTTTTAACCCGTGATGCGGTTGTATCTTAAAATGTATTTTTATCTCACAGATGCCTTCAGTCTGTCTGCAGTGGTAAAATATGTTTGCGGGCCAAAACCAGCGTTTAAGCCGAATCCAGCTTTTTCACTAACTTCCCCGTCCTGCCGCATTGAGGGCATAGTCTGTGGAAACAATGCATTTTTAAATGTTAATTGTGCCCATCTCACTGGTTTCTGTTTATGCCTACAGTTTAATACTGGTGCATTAAATTGGAAGTGACATCTATGCAACAGGTGTCCGGTTATACTGTCCAGTCGCGAAAAGTTAATCCACACATTCCGTCCAATCAGAATCTAGAATTTCAATTTGCCTGTGCCAAAAACTGTAACCCTTACAAAGTTTCAAAATCTGCACCCATGGTCACTTACCCAATAACTTCCATAGTGTGCAGTAGTATGTCTGAGTGTTGACATGTGTTTTTAAAAACGGTCAGATATGCTGAAATGAAATGTAATCACGAGTTGTCGATCAATACACATTTTACACGCGTTCAGAGGCCAGGGCCAAACTGCAGTCAACATCGGATATCTAACACAATCTAGATGCATCTGGAAACAAGATGCTACAGCGTTTAGTACAGCACAGGGGCAGCTGGCAGCTCAGTGAGCCTTCCAGCCAGCTAGCTAGTGCATGAGTCAGCTAACAAGTCTGATGGTTAGCGAATTGTGATCTGCGAGAAACCTGGAATCCTGACAGGCTTTGACACTAAAAACCTAGGTTAGGTTGTGTTGTCGCTAACGTTTTGTTTGTTATTCTTTCAACATCTATTTTTCACGTAGTCGGGACACACACACACACACATACATAAATATACACACAACCATCATTTTTCTCTCACTCTCCCCGTGGCACAATTTCACCGCAAGCAGCTGTGACTGTCTGAGAGCAAGCTGTGAATGATCTCACCGGCATATTTGCATCTAGGCCCTATAACCGAACAACCCTGACATAGGCCTTTCAGCACCGCCAGCCAGCAGCGAGGGTTCGGGGCGCCGCTGTTAGCTGGAGCAGCCGTGACATTCACGCACCACTGGCGGAAATCAGAAAGCCATTTAGTGTCATCATTGGGACTGTCCACCTCAATTAACTGCAGCTTGTGAGTCAGCGGCAACAACGACCAGTCCTTCCCAGTCACTTCTCAAAAGCTGTTCTATTTATGGAAATTGTCATCATAAAAATCAATGAGCGCGGGTTCAAATGTGCTGCAATATGTCGGTGTCTGCTTGCACACCTGCTTGCAGTCTGCAGGTGGTCAAGGTGAGCGTTATTGTGTGTTTAATCCAGCATTTATAAGCAGCTAACTGATTGCCACGGCACGTATGCACAGGAGGCCACTTCTTTCCACTTTGGCATCATTGAAACTCTTATAGTTTCACCACCTTACAGCTGTTGGAGAGAAGTTGTGACATTTAAACTGAAGTCTGGTTTCCCCTTCAATGGCACTCTGTTGTCATGGCAGCAAGTCAGCCAACTGGCTTTTGTTAAATGAACTTTAGTTGGGGGGGGGGAAGTTGGATGTTGAAATCGGCTGCAGCCTCAGTAATAGTGCTGCTTTTACAACCTTTGTTTATGCGATTGAGCTGGGTGTTAAGCCTTTCTTAGAAGTAGTAAATGAGACTGTAATGAAGCTTCGCAGTAATCCAGCTAATGGAATATCTAAGATCGTAAACGGAAGGCCGAATGACTTTGTTTTCTTTACATTTATATAGTATCTGTTTTACTGAACAGACTGGTGAGAGGCTCTTGTCATGTAGTCATGTTACAGTCATGGGAGTCGCATGAATGGAGGTGTGAATGAACAGGTGTACGTGGCTGGTAAAGGGGTGCTGCAGTCCCGCCTCGGCTTTGTTCAGGGATGGATTATCCTGCTCGATGTACTGCAGGTGGCCTTCTACACGCCTCCTCTAAACCACCTGTCTTCTCTGTCCAAAATGTGCCGGCATTGTCTGAGTGTGGGGGATGAGAGAGTTGAGACGCAATCAAGTTTGGCAGGGTGATTCAGAAACCCCCGCCCCCACAAGAAGACCTTTTCCTTTCGAGACAGATGATGGTGAACGATGTGCATCAATGTGTCGCTCAGGCAAAACTGACCCCGATAAGAGAGCTGAGCAAGCTGTGGTCACAAACAAAGGTGTTGAGAAGACTTCCGCTTCTCGGATGGCTGCAGAGCGTCTGAAACCCCCTCCTGCAACAGCTTTCCAGCGTCGGAACTATAGGAGCTGCGTCTGACAGTCTTTGCAACTTTCCAAAACCATCAAGCCCACTTCATTGGAGCGATTGGCCTGGGGGGAGGTTAGGAGGAAGGCAGGATTTTAAATTATTTCTGGAGGTTTCCCCCCCCCTTTAATACATTTTTTAAAAAACGTCTTCACGCAACTACACCTGTCACTTCTCACGTGGATAAATTAGTTTATACACCAAGAATACCATCAAAGCTGGGCGGGCCCGGCCGGGGCGGGGGGCGGGGGGGGGGGGGGGGGGGGGGGGGGGGGGGGTGGGGGGGGGGG
>JAVQJF010037322.1:0-15897 GCA_036023855.1 Gadopsis marmoratus
GGTGGCTGTAACAACGAAGCATGAAGAACAAGAGGGAGGGAGGGAGGGAGGGGAGGATAGAGGGATGACTGGATGGATGGAAAGGGAATGAGGGAGGCAACAGAGGAAAAGGGGACAAAAGAAGAGGGGGGGAAAGTGGGAGGCAAAGGAGCAAGGGAGGGTGAGGGGTGAAGAGAAGAAGGAGTGGAGGAAAGAGGAATAAGAAGAAATTGAATGGAGAGAAAGATGGAGGAAATAGAGAAAAGGGTGAAACAAAGAGACAAAAATATGTAGGAAAAAAAGAAAGAGGGACAGACAAAGAAAAAGAAAAGGACAAAATGAGTGTGAGAGAAAAAGCAAAAACAGAGAGTGGAGTGGAGAGAGGGCAAAGAAGAAAGGGATATAAGAGGCTAGGGAACCAGGAAAACAGAGGGATGGGAGCAGAAACGAAGAGAGAATTAACATGACTTACGCAGTATGAAAAGAAAATGTAGAGGTGGATAGAGTGAGGGAGAATACAGAGGAATGGGAGGAAATAAGGAAAACAAGAAAACAAGAGAGAAATAAGGACAGTGGGGGGGGGGGGAGGAGGAGAAGGATTTGGGAACGCAAGAATGTGGATCAAGGGAAATATATGAAATGAGAGGAATGGGGGGGGGGAGCACCAAGCAAAAAGTAAGAGAAAACAATGACAAGAGAAGATATGATGGGGAATACAGGAAAAAAGAAAAAAGTAAGGGAAAAAAAGAGGAAAACGGCAAAAAAAAAAGCAAAGAGACGAGGAGCAGGAGAAAAGAACAGGAGGAAGGAGAGGAGAGGAGAAAAAAGTGGACAAAGACAAAGAGGAGAGGAGAGGAGAGGAGAGGAGAGGAGAGGAGAGACAAGAGAAGAAGCGAGGCCACAAGGGTGGGGTGGGATTGGCCTCCTTCCTAATCCCACCCCACCCCCTCCTTAACTTCTCCTCTCTCTTACTTCTCCTCTCTGTAACTTCTCCTCTCTCTCTAACTTCTCCTCTCTCTCTAACTTCTCCTCTCTCTAACTTCTCCTCTCTGTAAGATGTGTTTGCATCTCGTCTCGCTGGGACCCCAGGAGAGGCTGCGTTCAGGGTCCTCTGAATTCTATCCTATTTACAAGACACACACAGCTTGTCTTCCTAATGCACCGTGGCATCCTCTCACTGCCTCTCACTGCCTCTCACTGCCTCTCACTGCCTCTCACGTGAACACAGACATTCAATTAATGAACCTGAGGCAGGAAGCGCTGGACAAACAGCGCGTGTGTGCTCTGCGTAGCCACCGAGGAACCTGTTAATTCATCCAGACGAGACAAACCGATAGATTTTGAATCATGATGAGAAAGCTGAAGCCTGACAGAGACACACACAGAGACACACACAGGACAAAGACAGCCGAGGTAAAGAGAGAGAGGTGTGAAGGACAGGAGACTGTGTACAGGTTTGAGAAGCCCGAGCAGAGAAAGTGAAAGACGTGGCAACAAAAGCCAACTGCTGTTTCTTAGATTAGTGTACTAGTGTTATTAGTAGTGGTACAAGAAGTGAAGGATAATAGCGAATCTTCTGTGAATGAGTCCTACATCCCGGAGATGAGTTGGCATGTTTGCACTTCCGGTTCCCTCGTCTCGAAGTCACTGGGTTTCTGGTTCGATGCCTGAAATACGGTCTGTGGTTAACACACATTTGTTTCTACAAACGGCACTCGTGAATTTCTGCGCCTTTTCTCTATAACTTAAAAAGAGGCGGTTTGCTGACAAGCGGCATTAAACGCCGTCACGCCGAACACAAAAACTCACCTACTCACTCGTCCGCCTTCACAGCCTCGTTGGGTTTATACTCGCGGCCGTACAAACTGTCCTACCTCCAAGTTTCCCCAAAGTTCAAGCACTTTGCAATTAGCCTCTCATTCACACACACCCACACAACCCCCCCCCCCCCATCAGGAGCGACTGGAGTTTAGTGTCTTGCTCAAGGGGCACTGAAGCTCAAGCCTGCGATTAATGGTCAACCTGGTCTACCTGCCGAGTCAGCAGTTGAGAAAAAAGTACCTGTTCCCACTTTTCACTTTTTTTGGATGTCGCCTGAGGTCATTGTTTGTTCTTTGTTGCGCTGAAAAGGTCTGTCTGTGCGTCTCTCCGTCTCTGACAAACAGACATCACACATCAAGCTTTCAATTTACTGCCACCGTCATTTCGGATTAAACCACACACCGCAAAGCTCTCTCACTGCGTGTGTCCTAACCGTAACATGTGCCCCAGTCAGGCGACGAGTTACCCATTACATCCCAGGCATAAATCATGTATGGAGCATGTGCGTGTGCTTCCTTTTCATTATCACCCTGTTCCTGTGCACCATGTGACATGCTCTCCCGCTCACACACATCATCCCCTCATTCTATCATGATGTGCGATATCTCCATTATTTTATGACCTAGATCACTTTAAGGTCATCCAGGCCTCATGCAGGCATCCAGAGTCGGCAGTAATCGGTGGCTGCCGACTTACTAAGGTTATTATTATTACCTTTATTCTACATTATGTATTACAAAGGTAAGAGGAAAATCATCCTTCGTCTCCTCCAGGTTCACCATTATCTGACTCCGGTTACAGAGGTGGGATTAAGGTAGAAAGGTTGCTGAGTGTAAATCATATCCGTGATTTCCTCCTTTTTGTCTTTTTTTTTTTAATCAGGTTCCAACGTTCTTTTCCTTACTGGCCTTATGGGCTTCTTCCTTCAGTAAATGTTCTATTCTGCAACATTATGTCTAAAACAGGACATTTAAGATCTCAAGAGAACATTCTAGCTAAACAATGCTCAAAGAAAATGAAGTAAATAAGGAAAGGTGGGATAGAAAAACAAGCTTTTTTTTCCCCCTGAGCTTTCGGCCACGGATAAAGAGGCGTAAAATAAAAGAAAAAAATCCTCTGCATCAATAAGAGAAACGCATGAATATGCAGTGAAATCCACGATGCAAAAAATCCCAACAAAAACAGACAAGAGACAAACATCCAGATTATAGAGGGTAAAGAAATAACACAAGAGATTTAAAAAAAAAAAAAGAAAAAGAAAAAGGTGGGATTAGTTGCGGTCCAGACGCTGCACAAAGCATCCATGTTTAAAAAAAGGACCGGATCCGCAGGAGTCTTTAAATTACTCACAGCAAGACAGACCTAATTTACATGGACTGTTGTCTAATCCCGTTATCTCGAGCTTGCCAATTAGTTTTTGTGCCACAGCGAGGCATCAAACCTTTCCTATCTTCAGGTCACGACTAACTATCTTGTTATCCCACGGAACTGAAAACTGTCTTGTCAGATCGTGACTCCAGATGTGGAGATCGACATCAGAGCGGCTCCGGGTGGCGTCGCCCCCTTAACAGTCCGGCTCGCTGAAGAGAAACCAGAGCAGTGGAGACTCAGGCGAAGGAAACGATTGATCAACGCTTCACGTTCTGCTTTAATCGGGGCGGAACAGGCAGAAAGCGAGCGCCGAGTGGTTTTATCACAGATAACATTCAAAGTTCACTCGAACAGGCGGCTGTTATATTTTGCCGTCTCGAGATAATGAGATTGCTAAACCTTGATCTTTGAGAAAATGGGAGTTTGATATCTTTTGGTAATGATAATTAATTTGTGAAAAATTTATGCAAATATGAGTAAGACGGAGGCAATGGGTTCACGGGTGGACGAACGTTCACTCCCCGAACTTAGCGTCTCATATAATATACTTCTCAATGAATAAAACATGGTTTTCTTCGGTTTGCTCTGTTTTTTTGTAGTTTAGGTTTACTGTTAATGCCTAGTGAACAGACAAGCGTTGTGAGTGGGCTCTTTAGCATTTAGCATCCCGCACGTTTGCGTTGAGGCAATAACTGAACTCCTCCGAGCCACAGGTGTGTTTTACTGCTTTCACCTCGTCTTCAATGTGGAGAAAGTTGTCTTTTTTGTTTTCGTGGGATAATTTCATGGGCCCTACGTGTCCCACGAGCCGACTGGGCCGCTGCCTGTCGGGAGGCGGGGTTGAAACGGACACGTCAACATTATACACAAACGGCCTTGTGAGTGCAAATAAATGGCTCCATAGCACTGTCTAGTGGCGAAGCAACCCACAGGGCGCCTTTAAGTGACACCAGTCCAAAGCAAACGCCTGCAGATCCAAACCAGATCTGTGTGCACGTGACCAAAAGTATTGCTCAACACGTCGTCGCTCATCTGAGATTAGAAAGACTCGGCGACATGGAGAGTATTTCATCTTCCCTTTGTCCTCTCATTTCCCGTCCTTACTTCCTCCCTCGTGTGCCACATCCCTCCTTCTCCTCAGATATTCCACTGCTCTCTCTCTCTCTCTCCTCTGCTGCCCCTTCGTTTATTTTTACCTCCTCGTCTCCTCCTCTCCTCGCCTCCAGCGTGAAGTGGTTGCTGTTTGTTTGAAGTCGGGGCTTATTGAGCTCAGGTCTGGAGAGAGCAGCGCTACGTCAATACCACACACACGCCGAGACAAACACCTCCTCTCTTCAACGCCGTCTCACGCACAGTCGCGGGGGGGAACACACACACACACACACACACACACACACACACACACGCACACACACAGCTCAGTCATCAATTAAGGGTGTGTGTAGATCTCTGCCTGCAGCAGCGGCGCTTGTTTGGTTTCTACATTGTTCTCTGTTGCAGCTCGTACATCTCCGTCTATGACACACACACACACACACAACCACCTAAACACACAATCCCACTTGCGTACTGCCACACCATTAGCCCTCATTCGCAACGCAGGATGTTTCCCCAGAACATTTTTAGAAACTCGGGAACATTATCTGTGAAGTTCTACTTCTGGGTCCCCCCGCTTCCAACAGAGCGGGACCTGTCCGAGGGACGTCTGCAGAGCTGAGTGGGCAAACAGAAGACCTGGTTGCCGTTGTGATGTCGGGCCAGGGGAGGGGAATAACAAGGGGGGGGACAAAGCACAGCGAGCCAAGCAGACTATGTAGTTAGAAAGTTACTTGGCGGGTTTCCATATCTGCGCTTCTCCTCCCCAACATCGGTTCAAACGTCGACACTGTAGATGATCGATTCGATGAGCGATTTCAGCAATTCTGCGAGCAAAAAACATGAAAAGACTCCTCCCACCTCTGATCCAGCATCCACTCAAACCTCGCAGTCACAAAACAGGAACACGATGCCTCTTTGTTATCGTCTCATCGGATGCAAGAGTGACGCACCCTGCTGGTGCTTTTTAATTAATTAATTAATTATCTGTCTGATTTGCCTAATCTTCACAGATGCCATGAAAATCAACCACAAATGCGCACAAACGAACTTCTAGGTCCCGATGAGTTTAGTTCCCGTCAGTCCTGGGGAATAAACAAGTGCAAACACAAACTGGCACACACACACACACACACAGATATGTACAGACATACCCAAATCATATCTCATAACACAGACACAGAACCTGAAATCTACCAGCAGTGCAATGAATCAAATCAAGGCTGGCAGCTGTTGGGCTGTATGTAGTGTGTGTGTGTGCATGTGTGTGTTTTCTGCCTCTATACCTACATGGAGGACGAGGTCCGGGGTCGACAGCACAAAAAGCTACAACGCTTCCCCTTAAAAGGTCTCAACAGAACTTGTTTTAAGGGGTTTATAAATCATCTTAAACCAGGAGACTCAGAGTCCAGCTGAATGTGGACCAGCTCCAGGTTGTGGCTGAGCCCGACCTCTGACCCCCCCGGGAGGCAACGGAGATGAGGCAGAATTTCCCCACAGGGATCAAGAGAGGATCACATCGCATATTCATGGTACAGGAACGAGCCGGGGGATAAAGGCGCCCACCATAAAGTGTACGGAGGGAGCGTGAGAGAGTGGTAGAGAGAGGAAGGGATGAACAGAGGGAGGGAGAGAGGGAGAAGATGTTTGTAGGTGCTCGCGTCTAAAATTCTCCTTGAATTTAAATTTTCTTCGCAGCTCTGCGAGGCTTTCTGCCTCCGTTCAACTGGGCTCCAAACTGAAGAGGAAAACTACCAAGGCCGGTCGCCGTGAGAGTGTGTGTGTTTCTGCATGCATATGTATGAGGTGACAGACGGGATGTAATTTAAACGTTACCTTGTACAGATGCACAATTTACCCTTCACACACACACTTATGGAAACACACTGAAATACTACTAAAATACTTTCAGTGAGTATTTACAAAGTTAATTAAGTAAGTTATGTATCTATACTACTGAAACAATGTAGTATATTACTGAAATACTCATAAACTACACTAAACTATACAAAAGACTGTGATGACCAATTATTTCATATTTATAATCCATACTACTATATCTGTTTTACTGGATGCATCATTATTTTGTGTCACCAATTTATGTTTGGGTGGGGGGGGGAATAGGTATCTGCAAAATATTCCAGCGTTCGCTGCCCCCAGTTCATTTCTGCCTTATTGTCTCCTAGCATGAATATCTGATATTTCAGGCAAGTGGCAATTTTATAAGCAAGATAATAATAATAAGCCGAGCGAATATTTAAAAAAAAAAGGCAAAGGGCAAAAAAAGGTTCTGCACAGTGCATGATTTTCATTCAGGATCCATGAACTAAAGCGTGGGTAGTGGCTATCCATGTAGTAAATCCAATAATAACACATCTAGTGCCCGTCTTAACTGTGATCATAGCTGAACAACACAAATGATCCTACAGTATGGGTCTGAAACACTCTGCAAGTCAAAGCGTCGATCCACATCGATTCCCTTTCAAATTAAAAAACACAATTCACGCGCAGCTTTGCTTTCCAAAGCCCAGCGTTGACCTTCGTGGCTGCAGAACAGAATTGCGTCGTCGTGCTGTTCCCCTGTGCTGCGCGTCGCAGAGATGTAAAACTCTGCGACGGTTCCATGCTTTGACCTGCACACTGCATCGTCTGCACGCAGAGGCTGGGCAGTAATCAGGTGATGGGATCGAATACAACAGCACACACACACACAGCTGTTCCACATGAACATCGCAGCACTTCCTGCACTGCTGCTGAATATTGCCAGTGAGCGTAGTGAATGTTTTGAAGCCGTCTTTCGGTGTTCCAGTGGCTAATGCACGACACTTCCACGCACTCCTCAGAACCGGGATGTTTTCTTGCTCCTCTACAAAATGCCACCACATCAACAATTCAGGTGCTGCTCTCTCTCCCCATCTCTAAACCATGCATGTATATCCCATAGGACAGCAGGCTGGGAGACTGTTTATCCAATCACAACTGCTCAAAATCCCTCACCTTCTCCCACAAAACCTACCTTCACTGGTAAATATAAATGCCTAGGACTGTGTGTGTGTTTGTCATGTTGTGCTGGATAGTCTGTAACTCTCTCACCCAGTTACACCCAAAAAAGAAATGGAAGATATGGTGTGTGTGTGTGTGTGTGTGTGTGTGGTGGGGGTTGCTTAGCAAACGCTGCAGAGCAAGCAGTCTGGAAGCAGAGCAATAATTCACCCTCTGCAAAAGCCATGAATAAAAACAAACTTAAGGGAATCGACAAAATACAAAATGTGCTCATTCTTTTCTTCTATTTCTCCGTCTCCTCCTCCTCCTCTCTCTCTCTCTCTCTCTCTCTCTCTCTCTCTCACACACACACACACACACACCTCACCTTCTCTTTCGCGTTTGCATCGATACTCCCTCAAAAACAAAGATACATATTTTTAGGAATTTCATCCCAGGTAACTAACAGAAACGAAATAAATATCATGTTGAAGCAGCAGCGACACACACACACACACACACACACACACACACACACAGTACATCAACACCGTGTACCGTTATACAACCACGAACAGGAGAAGTAATAAAAACTAGAGATTTTCTCTCTGTGAAAACACACTCTCTCACACACACACAATCACAACAACACACTCAGAGATTCATTATTAAATGTCGTGACGGCAGCTGTGTGTGTGTGCGTGCGTGTGTGTGTGTGTGTTAGAGGTGTGTGCAAAGTTTAGAGCTTTCATTCTAATCCCTTTCTTTATTGGACCCAAGCAGCAGGGCCAGTCGGGGAATACACAATAACGTGTGTGTGTGTGTGTGTGTGTGTGTGTGTGTGTGTGTGTGTGTGTGTGTGTGTGCGTGTGTGTGCACCTTTGTTGCTGGGGAAGAATGAAAGATTTGAGTTTTCAGAGGGGAGTTGAACAGGAGGAGTATGAAGAGGAGGATGAGGAGGTGGAGGAGGAAGAGGTAGATAGAAGAGCGCTCGTTTAAATCCTCCTGGTAATATTGCTTTCTTCACTCTCTTGGCAAGGAGATTAACTGCTAATGGAGAGGATATATCTGCTATTAGCCCCAACAACAACAACAACAACAACAACAACAACAACAGCAGCAGTAGCAGCAATGACAACACCCGACAGGAAGGAAGTGCGATGGACCACAGCGACAGCAATACATCAGAGAGACAACGCACTCTGTTTTCTGGGCGGCAAAGTTGACAGTTCTGAGCCAACGCGAGTCTCAAAAAGTGCGGCCTGAGTTCTGAGGTGACAGCGGCTGAGCTGTAGACCTGACAACAGGACTCCAGTCAAGACTTAAGTCACAAAGATGGAGACTTGGGCTCGACTTCTCCGAGACTTGACATCACAATTCGCTCCCTGACTTTACGCGAGGCTTTCGAGCTGGTGAACGCCAAACCTTCCGCCTCGTATCACTCAGCAGAAGTAGCCGGTTTCCCTGCGAGGCCTCGTGCCCCGCAGGGCTCCACTCGACGGCGTCAGGCTCGCCGAGGCCTCGTTCCCTCTCGGTGCGACTCGTCTCCTCAAAGACGCCCCTCCGGCACTTTGCGGCTTCAGAGGCAGCTGTGACGCCGTCTAACAGCTGGATGAGAAGCTGGTACACCACACACACCACTGTCCCCCGCCCACCCTCAAACGTTCTTCCCCGCTGTTTATCATCAAGCCTCTTTGCCACTCGTGGATTTGAGCGCCATGATATCGAACATAATGAGCCCGAAGCTCCGCGTGGATCCGGGACGTGTTGCTTTGTACTGTACATCGCTGCAGGCAAAGCAGGCTTTCACCATCTGAAGGGACGCGCAGCTGCATTTGTAGAACAGCCAATAGGAACGCGCCCTCTCTGTGAATTGACCTGTGATTGGCCAAAGGCCCCCCCACCGCTTACCAGCACTGCAAATCACGGTGGGACAACTATTGATCAAAACAGCCCTGAAAGCCACAACTTTGTAAGTTAGAGAACGACGGGTCGTCGTGTGCGTTTCACCGCGGCACTTCTGCAGCGGCGCCGAAACGAGCTCGTGACGACACCGAGACAGACGGGAGGAGCCGGTTGTAACTGGCGCCGGGCGCAACAATGACACGTTGGGCACAAACGAGTGGCGGCGGCGAAAGCAGTCTGCTTCCAACCAGTTCACTTGCACCCTGTCGCCTCGCTGTTGTCGTTCTTGTTGTGTGTGTGTGTGTGTGTGTTGGCTCGCTCTCTTTTTGTCTCTTTCCCTTCCACCCTCTCTCTCTCTCTCTCTCTCTCTCTCTCTATTTCTTCTATTTTTGAAGAAGTTCATCAATTTTTTCTTCGTCCTCATTTTTGTTCTCACCGTGCATCACGCTCTCCTTTTGTTTTCTGTTCTTTCTCGCCCTCATATTGTGCTCGTCTCTACCTTTCTGCTGGCTCTCTCTCTTTACGCTTGTCCCATCTTGTTCTCCTTTGTGCTCTCAGTTTCAGACTTTCCTCTCGCTGTTAACTTTCTCCCTGTCTCTCTTTATCCTCACTTTACCCTCCACTCTCTATGAACTGGATTGATGTCTTAATCCTACATGCATCAGGGTGAGAATTACAGTTTTCGCACCAGCACACACACGGTAGACAATGACAGCCCTATTCACACTGTCACTCCCTTTGCCTCCCCCACACACACACACATTATCCTTTCCTCTCTGACTATGTTCACATTCACAAGCGTAACCGGGTTACTTGCAGAAATCAGGTTTAAGGCGCCGTGTTTAACTGGAACTGGCCTATAGCCAGATATCCTATTTACCCAGGCGTGTGCGTTAAGATCCTCAGGACAAGAGGTTTACACAAATATGAATCAGAAAAGTGGTACAAAAGTCAAACATTTGGCAGAGTCGATGCAGAACCACAGATCCAACACAAAATCCATAGGGCGGCACACTAACTCTTCCTTCAGCCCCGCCTCCCAGCCGCTCGCCGTCAGGCTCACTCACATGAGCGGCAGCGACTCTGTGACTCCGGATTCAGCTGTTTATGCACTTTACAACTATTTACATCATGATTTAAATAAGGGATGTTTAAGGGCCAGTTCTATCCGCTGATTTACAGACGTCTCTTTCACAATGCGAGTCCATGGGGAAAAGGTCTCTTGGAGCTTGCGTGCGTCACATGAAGCTGCAGTTGCACAGTTTAGACATTCTGTCAAATTGGCTTCAAAGCCTGGCGCACTTCCTGGGGGGCTTGTGCTCAACACTCTGGGGTCTCATCAGTTGCCTGCGATTGCAAAAGCACTCACGTCAGACTTTTAATATCCAATGGGTTTTATGTCGCGGCTTACTTTAAAAACTGTCCAACTGTTACAACAAGCCACTCGATGTTTTCTGAACAAAAACACAAACATCTTTTTACCGTTTTGGTGGACGAGATTGCTGGCAGACACGTTGAGCCTCTCTTGTCCAATCACAAGCTATGTTTTGAATTTTAATAATTGTCTTTAATACGGGGATGCACAGCAAGTGACGATCATCCCTTTCACCCATCCGTAACGAAGCCACAGCTTTACTTGCCCTGCCTGAAGTCGCTGTCGTACACATGCACGCTCTTAAAACCCTGTTAGATGAAGACACATAAATAGGTTTCTATCCATCTTTCTATCTATCTCAGTTTCAACACACATACAGTTGTGATTTGTTGACTGTCCTGCTGAGCCAGGACGGCACCTTCCTAAAGCTAGAATTATCATCTGATTTCAGTCTTTTCATGCCTGTGTTCATTTGCGTGTGTGTGTGTGTGTGTGTGTGTGTGTAAGAGACACGCACACACACACACACACACAGTATACTTCGATAATTTACCAGTCAAAGATGCTTGATTATGCCGCATCCTCAACTTTAAAAAAAAAATCCCATTTATGCTGATACTTGCTGTTATTTTCTGAAACGTCTGAATCATTTATAAAATGGAGGAGGGGATGAGGAGGGGGGGGAGAAATTGCAAAACACACTTTCTTGTGCTTTTTGTGAGAAACATGCTTCTTAACGCAGGAACGGCGCGGTGATTGCAAATTGCCTGTCTGTGTATAATATCAGAGCAACTCTTCATTTAGCCGAAAGCCACAGAGCAGCAAAACAAGAAATCACCGGAGTTGGTGTCTAAAACTTCTCTCTTGCTCATCCGTCATCCCCTCACCGAGCTCTTCTCTAACCAACATAACAAGCGCCAACCTGCTGCCTGGCAACCTTTGACCCCTGACCCTCAGATTGCGAGGTGCTTCTGCATAATGCTGCACTCACTAGTCAAAAACAGGGACAGGAGCTGCACATTCACTTCAGCTGGATGCCTTAAATTCTGTACATTACATCTGTTGCACTTGGTTCCTTATAATATACCGTATATATTATAATAGGCCTATTATTTCAATTATAATTTTTAGGTTCTATTTCAGAGTACGTACTCTTCCAGCACAAGAGGAACCTTGACTGACGTAAATTGTACGTCGATTGGTTGAACACTACCGTCCTTAAAAACCAGTGGAACAGCATCCTAAAAAAAATAAAAACTGGGCCGAAACATGGAAAAATGGACCGAGAGTGAAGTCCAGGACTTATTGAGCGTATATGCGACAGCGGAAATACAACGCGATTTTGACTCATCGAAGCAAAATATAAAAATCTTGTGTGTGACGTTGAGTGACATCGCTAATTATTTCCGCCTGTGGTTTTTTCTGCTATGACAAAAGAGGTTCACTCACTACCGAAGAACTGCGGGTTTTGCAGCAGAATTAACATTTCAAGGTAAGAAATGCATCGCCTGAACGCTTTCTTGACCCACTCACCTTTGCTGTGCTTTATCGATACTAAAATGATCTCAAAAGATTTTATTGGGCCCCGAGGCCTCGCAGCAACAGTGCCTTGCCTTTAGTCAGATTCCTGGTAGCGTTTTAGTTCTGTTGAACAGGAGCAACATGAATCAACACCAAGAACTCGTTTAATAGAGGACTGATGTGCACCAAACTGCTGCAAGGATTTGACTGTGAAGCAGCTGCAGCAAGTGTTGGGTTTGTATTAAAATGGGCTCCTCGCCAACACCAACAACAGCTGATATGTTCTGCAGAAGAGAATAGTCTCTATGAAATGTCAGGGCTCAAAAAAAAAAAAGAGACTGAAATGGGTAAATTGGAGAGTGAAATTGTTCACATTAAATTTTATTTCTTGATGTGCTGAGTCAAACATATTTATTTCTTTTTTTTTTAAATCGACTATGAGTGACATTCATCTCTGGAGGCCCGTAGACCATTTCAACTGACGTTAATCTAACCTTTCCTGTTGTTTTACGGAGGCTGGACTGCTGCCACGTCAGCTCTTCTGTCGACACAAACGAGGTTCTTGCGCTTCTCCAGACTGATGCACTCTGGCTGCCAGAAGAGCAAAAGCTGCAGGTGCCACCGTAGCTGTTGAACCACATACGGGTTCATTTCCAAAGCGTGTTTCACAAACGAGGCCCCCGGTGGACGAGGCCAGTCTAGTTAGCCAACCTGTGGGCCCTGCTGTACAGAGAGCCTCGTATAAAACATTCTTATTATTATTATTCCCTCCCTGGGAGCTGGTTATAGCCGCTCTGAAAACTCATTTCCCTCTCCTCTTGTCCATGTGAATACCTCTTGATGGGGAGAGGGAAGGAGAAAGGAACAATAACTGCATCTCATATGACGGGGAAATTAATGTTTTTCTGCGTGTGCGCATGCAGGGTGTGTAAATGTGTAGCAAAGGTGTGTGTGTGTGTGTGTGTGTTTTCCTTGCAACATGGCGGAGCGACTGGGCGTTGTGATACACAGGGCGAGCACACAGACTGGAGCATCGATCTCGTTTCCTCAAAGAACAAGAGAGAAACTGAGAAATGGAAAGAGAGACTCGGTCCCACAGAACGGCGACACCATGAGTTGGGCGAACGGTCCATTCGTATAGAATTAGGGTTGTATTTGGCCAATTCACAAGTTGGCGCTATAGGCTGCGCTTTACACGCGGCTGTGATCTGCCAGTAAACAGAGAAGAGGAAGAACAAGGTTGAGAACCAGAAACAAGACAAGTCTCCTTGGTCATCTGACCATCTACAGGAGAAAACTAGAGAGAGGTCCTCAGGAAGTAGTCCCCATTGGGGGCGTTTTAACTGTTGTTTCACGTCAGCTAATGTCGGCCATGTTTCACGCTGTCCGGAGAAGAAAGACAAATGAATGCAGAGCGGTTCAGCGGAAGCAGCCGATCAGTCATGCGAGTCAAACGCTCGCTGCGTCAGAACGCTTTCAGCAGAGGCAACACCCACCTCCACTGAGCAGAAAAACTTGCTTTATTGAACTTTGCCATTTCCTCACAGCTCCTCCAATGCGCTTAAAATATTTCATTTATGGAAATACGGCCGGCGTGAAGACACGAAGCCTTCTATTTTAAACCGGGGCAGCTCTCAAAAGCACGTCCGTGAATAATAACCACCTGGAGACTGAAACCTCAACGGATCCCTTTGGAAATTGAAAGTCAAAATCTTTACCACGCAAACGTCCAAATGAGATCAGAACGTTGTCCGTTTAAATAAATGCCTGTCTGGAGTCCGTGTCAAGTCAGCCTGGGTGTGTTTGCAATGTGTCCGGCGGCATTGGCACCATTGTGCCATAGTGTCGAGTGCTACATGAAGCACCAGAGCTGGCAGCAGTCTGCCGAGACACATGATGGTTTTGGTAAAAAAAAATAAAAAAGTTCTTATCACTTGAAGGCAGACCCTCAACTGGAGTTAACCGATCCGGGCCATCGCACAGCACATCCTGCTGGAAATCTGATCAAACACCTGCAATGGGACGGCTGACGGTTGTCCATTACACACACACACACACACACACAGAGAGAGAGAGAGAGAGAGAGAGAGAGCCTCCCACAGAGAGGCAGAGTGTCCTTCAGTATTCGACAAACCAACAGATTGTTTCCTCTCATGTTTAGACTTCTGAAGGCAGAAACTCCATGAAGATCCCCTGCCAACCTGCCTGAGGACACAGGCACACTCCAACCATGCTGCTTCAAAGGCTCTCTCAACCCCTGTGTGTGTGTGTGTGTGTGTGTGTGTTCTCGTCTCTGTGCAAGAAGCACCACTTTTCTTGTGCGCACATGCAGACGAGAGTGGGATCCTGCATCTATGCATGCGTGTGTGCAAGCAGGAATAGCGTGCCTTGTACAGGAAGCAGTCACGCTAGGTAAACAGGAGTGCCGGCTAATCCTGCGAGGAATGGGAATTCAGCATTAGCATTTGAATAGCACACAGTGTCGCAAGTGCTGCTGACAAAACTAACACACATCCTTGGCGCCGGCTTACACATACACACACACACACACACACACACACACACACACACACACACACACACAGCATATATTCAGAGCCGAAGACTTTTTTTTATAGCAGGCAGAAACACGTAGCTGTATGTAGACAGGATCCCTTCAGAGAGAAAATAACTACCTGCTGATTGTTTTGTTGGTTTTTTTTTTTTTTAACACTGGAGGTTTTTGCTTCACATTTACACACCTCTGCACGGACTCACCTGCAAGCTGTCCAACACAACCACAGGCCACATTTGCATGCACATTAATAATGTGATTATACTGTAATTAGGCCAATAATGAGGGTAAGAGCCCATGCAAACAACATCTGATTACATGCAAGAATGCATAATCGCAGGGACATAATGCTGGTGTCTGGATGAAAACCTTGCTTTTACAAATGTTATGACCTGGGATATCATGCAATTGTGATTAAGAGTTTTTTCCAAAACTAAAAGGATAAAAGGTGAACAAAGTGACCAGGTTTTGCAATTTCCTTTGGCCCTTTCCAGGAACGTTTTTAGCAACTCGTGCATTTTTGTTTCAGTTTGGCTTTGTCGGGGGCATCGTTCCTGCTCTCCAAAGGTTCCTGCTTCAAAAGGGGGTGCAGTGCTGAATGTCACTGTTCAAACACAGGCATCAAGACTGCAAGCATCGGTTGCCAGTATTATCAATATTATGTAGTAAACTTCCCAACTATTCTAAAAAAAACAAAAAACAAAAAGGCGTCTCAAACAAAGCAAATCTTAACGCTAATGTTCAGATGTGGTGGACTTTGCAGTTCCTGGGGCTCATTAGTTCCTAGTAGTATTTGGTCAACAAGAGACATATGAGCCAGGGTGAAGTCTGCTGCATTTGACAACATGTCAAACACAAGGCCGTGGACTGCTTGTACACAGCCTACAATCAGACTGCAAACAAGCGCCGGCTGCCGCTGGTGTTACAGCTTGAGAGCTACAGAGGATGACATCAGGTTTTATTGCTGGGAAAACAGCCCAAAGGACAGAGTGGTGCCGGCTGAAGAACAGGATATGCTACAAAACAGACACGGTGCCGCTTATACTACAACGGGCGTCTGCACGCAAACACAGCCGCGGTCGCACGCATCTGCCGGCGTGGACCATCTGTGCACAGGAACAGGACGGTCTGCACGGATCCTCACAGACAGGGTTTACGTCATGTAATCGCAGCTATGTGGAAGCAGAAAGTATATTTTATATATATATTGTTTTATATTATAAGTTAAGTTCAAGTTAAAGAGCATCAGGTTTTCACATTGAGAGTGTCAACATCTCTCTCTCTATATATATAT
>JAVQJF010037324.1:0-29852 GCA_036023855.1 Gadopsis marmoratus
AGATGCTCTGACCCAGTCGTCCAGCCATCACAGTTTGGTTCCTTGTCAAAGTCGCTCACATCCTTCTGCTGCCCATTTTTCCTGCTTCAACACATCAACTTGGAGACAAAATGTTCACTTGCTGCCTCATAATTCCCCCCACTGACAGCTGCCATGGTAACCAGATAATCAGTGTTCTTCACTTCACCTGTCAGTGGTCACACAGTTATGGCCGATCGGTGTATATATGAAGGTAACACATGGCCTCCAACTCTGAAAGTTTAACACCAAGCGACTGAAAATTAAACTTGAATCTTTATTGAATTTGATATGTTGTCAAGTTAATCCTGATTTAGCTCCTGCTAGAATAACCTCCTCGCCTGTGACGAAAGAGAGCGAAGCACAAAAATACATACAGTATTTAGGACTTCAGATACTTTCTCTTCGTCTCCAGACAGAGCTGGAGTGTGTGTCTAGTCTGCTGAACGAGGTCGAGGGAAAGAACACAAAGCTGAGTAAAGACGTCTCCGCTCTGACCTCTCAGCTCCAGGATGCTCAGGTGAGGGACACCACAAATACACACAGTATGGCTGAGACAGATTTTTGGTTGTTGGGTCATAAACCAAAGTACTGGGCAAACATTTTCGGCATGTTGTTGTGATATGTATGGATGTACCTCAGCAATATTTCTTGAATGAAAGAAAGCTGCCTTGGTCACTCTCTTTATGTGGGATTTAAAACTGAACTCTGACTCTATGATGATACCGAGGCTTGTGCCTTCTGATTTAACCTGTAGAGTAACCTGTAGAACCAGCTCTCTTTTTGAATGTGGGCCAATTAATAACATTTCATTTTTTTTTTCATTTAAGAAAATTGATCTGCATCCACTTATTTAGGATGACTAAAGTCTGTTAGCTTCATCTGAATGTCTCTACAAAATGTCACTAAATTTGTAGATATTTTAGTCTGAAGCACCTTTCTCCACATCTCCTCGTTCTCCTCAAGGAGCTGCTGTCCGAGGAGACCCGTCAGAAGCAGAATCTGTCCGGACGTCTGCGTCAGATGGAGGAGGACAGGAACAGCCTGATGGAGCAGCTGGAGGAGGAGACTGAGTTCAAACGGGCTGTGGAGAGGCAGGTCTCCAGCCTTAACATGCAGGTCAGGAACTTCAGAAAGATACGAAATCTGACCTATTTGAGCACCCTCATAACAAACTCCTATAAAGCTCCCATTGCTTCACCTTCTGTCAGCTGTCCGACTACAAGAAGAAGATGGACGAGATGTGTGGGACGGTGGAGCTGCTGGAGGAGGGGAAGAAGCGTCTGCAGCGTGAGCTGGAGGCGACCAACAGCGAGTACGAGGAGAAGGCCTCGGCCTACGATAAGCTGGAGAAGAGCCGGAGTCGGCTGCAGCAGGAAATGGAGGACGTCCTCATGGACCTGGACAGCCAGCGGCAGCTCGTCTCCAACCTGGAGAAGAAGCAGAAGAAGTTTGATCAGGTCTGAGTAGAAGATACACACTTTATGTCTCCTTTTTATTTAGTCTGTCTCAGAGGACAGACGCCTCATATTAACTTCAGATAAACCTTGGAACGTGTTTTTGCACAAAGGGAACCTAAACATCCTTCATAAAAAACTGTTCTCGGTGCAGATTTACTTTACTTTCCGGTCATCTCCTTTGTCCTTGTGTTGGTCAGATGCTGGCGGAGGAGCGCACCTTGTCCTGTAAGTTTGCAGAGGAGCGGGATCGGGCGGAGGCGGAGGCGAGGGAGAAGGAGACGCGGGTGTTAGCTCTGGCCAGAGCGCTGGAGGAGTGCCAGGACGCTCTGGAGGAGGCAGAGAAGACCATGAAGTCCCTCCGAGTAGAGATGGAGGACCTCATCAGCTCCAAGGATGACGTGGGGAAGAGTGTAAGAGGAAACGACTGAGCATGAATGAATATTTTCCTTTTATTACAGAAGTTTATATTTCTGACCTCTTCTCCTTTCCTCCTCTGTCAGGTCCATGACCTGGAGAAGGCCAAGCGTGGCCTAGAGGCCATCCTGGAGGAGATGAGAATGCAGATGGAGGAGCTGGAGGACGAGCTTCAGGTCGCTGAGGACGCCAAGCTGCGTCTGGAGGTCAACACTCAGGCCCTGAGAGCTCAGCATGAGAGGGAGCTGCACGCCCGTGATGAGTTGGGCGAAGAGAAGAGGAGGCAGCTCCTCAAACAGGTGGAGTACCACCTCCTGCTGCTCTTCTTAATCTATTTGAGTTGTAGCTGTAAACCTTTCTAATCCCAGTTGGATCTTCTTTGACCTAACATCTACAAAATGACTAACTGTCCTACTGTCTCTGCATCAGGTGCGAGAGCTGGAGGCGGAGCTGGAAGAGGAGAGAAAGCAGCGAGGTCAAGCGTCAGGCAGCAAGAAGAAGCTGGAGGGGGAACTGAAGGACATGGAGGACCAGCTGGAGGCCACCAGCAGGGGGCGCGACGAGGCAGTCAAGCAGCTCCGCAAGATCCAGGTCAGCACACACATCTACGTACATTTCTGTGAATGTGCGTTGAACGCGAAAACAATTTGCAGTTTAACCTACCTGGCCTCCTCTGGTCTCGTCACAGGGTCAGGTGAAGGAGCTCCAGAGGGAGCTGGAGGACTCGCGTGCAGCCCAGAAGGAGGTCCTCGCCTCAGCCAGGGAGTCCGAGCGCAGATCCAACACCATGGAGGCCGACATCGTCCAGCTGTATGAGGTGAGCTGATTATGAGCGTATGTATATTTCTTTGTTTCCTACGTGGTGCTTTAAATGGTCTCTGACAGCATCATGTTCATTTGTGTTTCTGTCTGTCCAGATGTTGGCAGCTGCTGAGAGAGCTCGTAAGCAGGCGGAGACCGAAAGAGACGAGCTGTCTGAAGAAGTGGCAAACTCCTCCGGAAAGTGGGTATCGTCTTGTGTTATTAACATATACAGTTTAGGCAACGGGCACCAGAGTGACAAATAATACATGAATAAAGATCGAGAGTAAGATTTGGCCTGATGGCGGCATGAGAGGAAACGTCAGGTATCTCTCTGGGCACCATGAATATTCACCCAAAATGTAGTTGTAGAGATATCTGATGATTTGCTCACGAATTTAATAAGATAAAATAAATATAAACCTATTGTGGATTTTTATTTGGTTGTTATGTTACCGGAGTTCAACATGTTTCACTGCTGCCACAGATTGTGAAAAGTTACAAGGAATAAAAGTTCTGTGATGTTAAATTTCTTTAATAGAAATATATCCCCCACCCTCTCTTCTCATATTTACTTTCCAACCTTCCCTTTTCTTCCTTCACCTCGTCTCTCTCTCCTCCTCCCTCCCTTCAGATCGCTGCTGTCTGATGAAAAGCGTCGCCTGGACACTAAGATCAGCCAGCTGGAGGAAGAGCTGGAGGAAGAGCAGGCCAACGTGGAGATCCTCAATGACCGGCTGAGGAAGAGCCAGCAGCTGGTAGGTCCAGGGTGGACTAGAGAGGGTTCAGAGAGGACTCTAAGTGGGCTGTAGCAAGTTAAGTTATGTGAGGGGTTATTTAAATGCAAACTACGTTCCTTTCTCTTAATGTGTCTTTCGTAGGTGGAGCAGCTGGGTGCAGAGCTGGCTGCAGAGAGGTCTTCCTCTCAGAGCAGGGAGGGATCCCGGCAGCAGCTGGAGAGACAAAACCGAGAGCTGAAGGCCAGGCTGCAGCAGATCGAGGGCCAGGGCCGCTCTAAACTCAAATCCTCCATCGCCGCCCTCGAGGCCAAGCTGAGCGAGGTCGAAGAGCAGCTGCAGATTGAGAGCAGGTAATGGTGCATGCTGGGAAATGGAATAAACTCACTACACTGAAACTCGGTAAGAACGTTTAAAAGTTCCGATTGTGACTGTGTAGAGAGCGGCAGGCCAACGCCAAGAATCTGCATCAGAAAGAGAAGAAGCTGAAGGATTTAACCATCCAGATGGAGGACGAGAGGAAGCAGGCGCAGCAATACAAAGACCAGGTAACGCCGATAACAAAGGCAGCGTTTTTTAAAATCACGCTTTCGGCCGTCCACCTGCAAATAAAACTGCTCCGTGCAGGTGGAGAAGGGCAACGTGCGGGTGAAGCAGCTGAAGCATCAGCTGGAGGAGGTGGAGGAGGAGGCTCAGCGCGCGGTGGCGGCACGCAGGAAACTGCAGAGGGAGCTGGAGGAGGCGAGCGAGGCCAACGACACTCTGAGCAGAGAGAAGGCGTCGCTCAGGAGCAAACTGAGGTACCGAAGTGAAATAAATACTCTATAATGATGAAGTTCTGCTCTATTGGATTCTTCAGGCAGAAACAAACATCGATGTTTGTGAGTTTAATGTTTATCGGCGTATATTTATGTTTTAAGATAAATATTTTTGGTAAAGATCAATGAATGAATTGTAGCGACGAGGGCAAAGTTCAGCCAAACAAACCGGCGCCTCGAATTTTGAGCTCTGATCCGAACTCGCTTATTGTGAAACTGTCCAACGAGCAGCGGCAGCAACACTGATTTTGATTCATTTTGATTGGGAGGAGTCGTGAGCTCGCTGCTTTCTGTGCGTTTCTTCCTTTTACTGTCTCTGGGGAATAAACTGAAGGTCCTCGTTGTTCGTTTGGTCTGTACGGAAGCAGAGAACGGCTGTGATTCTAATAATTCTCTTTAATGCAGTTATCTGGAGATGAAGCTTGTTTTCTCGTGATAAACGGGTTAATTTATCTTTAAATGATCTGAATGATATATATCAATATTGGGTTCTCCTTGATCTCACATCTTCAGCTTAAATCAGTTGCTACAGTTGTAAAGATGCCATCCGTGCATGCTGGCATGGCGCCTCCTCATCCCTGATAGTTAATGACAGGAAACAACCTTTTGTTTTCTTCATAACTGCAAATAAAACAAAATTGCAAGCACGGCCGTCCTCTGCTTCCGTAGCATCTGGTACAATAAAATAGGATCATTGTGGTAGATGATAGATCCCGCGGTTTTCACCACCTGTAGCAGTAAACAAAGGTTTTGCGATGATAAAAAAATACATGAAACCTTTTTAGCGTTTGTAGTTCCTGAGAAAAGAACTGTGAAGATCATTTGTGATTTTACATTTCCTCTTCCTCCTTCGTGTCCTGCTTCACACCTGTCCTCAGACACTACTGATCTGCAAGCTGTCCTCAAAGCTTCCTGGGAATCTCCTCCTCTTCCTGAATGGGCTTTTTACTTCCGTTTCCTCATCGCTCATCTGATCTAATCCCTCTGCTGCACAAATTTCAGGGGCTTCAGCTATTTCTTTTTGAAAATCTCCCTTTTGCAACAAGCTCTTGCTGCTCTCTGCCCTTCACCTCCTCCTGAACCTCATCTTCCTCCTCTTCCTCCTGATGTGTTGGTTATTCCCAGGCGTGGCGGCGGGGAGGCGGCGATCAGCAGCCCCAGTCCCCGGAGCAGCATCAGGAGCTTGGGGCTGAGAGGGAGTGTCAGCCGGAGGAGCACCATCAAAGAGAACTTGGTGGAGGTGCAGGTGGATGTTCCTCGATCCCCATCTCCACCTGCCCTCTAGACCCCCCCCAAATGACGAGCGGGACCAGGCGCAGCAGTGCCATTGGATTTCACCCAAGTGGGCAGAACCTGTTCCAGAAATATTTTTACACTTTTAATTAAAATTTGAAAGTTTCCCTTAACAATAACATTATGGATATTTTTAACAACACTATGAATTTATGTTGAATTTGTAATTTATTTCCGACTCTAAGTAATTAAACGAGTTGGGTTAAAAAAAAAGAAATGGGAAAAGAAACAGAAACATGTCTAAAAGGAACATAATTCTACTCTATATCAATGCTAACATGTAATTCTGATCATACATTTTTATGTTTGTTAAATTATTTTAAAAACATCAATTTAGACCTAATTACATCACTGTAATTGTCCTAATCCTTTCAGTAATTTTTCAAGCAAATGTGCAAAACATTTGCAGGTTCCAGCTTTGATTTGATGCTTTTTGTTATCATATACAGTATGACGGTAAACTGAATATCTTTGAGTAGGTCAGATAAAAAAGGCGCTTTCATTTCTGACATTTTATATACAAATTAATTAAAAAACAAATAACCTACAGATACAATAATAAGTGACAAGAATCCACAGTAATTAAAGTCTTTAGTCATAGTTCTAGAAAAATACAATGTTTCTTTAGAAACGTTTCAACCGTTTTCATGTGAAATTGCTCCAAATACTACAGTACCCATGAGCCTCTGCAGAAGAGTGTTTCAGCACATTCTGCTGAATTGATCCAAAACCTAAATCTGAAAGTAAAAGGATTCAAATTTTCTACATTTATCTTTTTTTTCTATTTCAAGTCACCTTTTCTCCTGGAGCTGTTGTGGACGTTCGCCTAACAATTTCAACGAGAAATGTTGCAGCGCTGAAACTCCAACAGACAAAAACTCCACTTCTCTTTTATTAGTTTTAATCTCAGTTATCCAGAGTTTCAGAGGGTAATTTTAGTTTTGATTGTATTGCAGCTTTTCCTTAAAGTTCCCCCCCCCCCCCCCCGAAAAATAATTATTTTATCATTGACACTGACAAGTTTGACAGCAAACGTTTCTTTGTTCCACAATCTCATCCGTCTTCTTTGTAGCTCTGATGTCAAGTACTGCTCACCTTTATTTTCATCTCCCCTTCTCAAAATTAAACTAAGAAAAGACAGAAGAATGAAATATGTGCATTTAACCTAAAAAGCAAACTGCAGTTCACTTTTGAAATGCCAAACATGTAACATGTAAAGATCTTTGACCATGTGGCTTTAGCATCATCCGCTGGATCAGCAGGATTTCTTTATACTTCTCCAGTTTTAGAAACTGATCGATTGGACGGACTGATTCCAAATTTAACTCCTCAAACAATGTGTACAAAGTGAAATCAATATATTAAAATGATTCCCATCTTATGTTTCAACAGGTTTTGTCAAGTGAAGCCAAGAAACTCTTTTTGTGTATTAATATAACGTACAATTTGATATATTTTCATGCATTTATGTTCCGGGTAGTTTCAATGACTATAAATGATTGTGACTCACAGAGCCGAGTGACCCGAATGTTTTTCCAGAATCCTCAGACTCCTTCAACCATCTGGATGAAACAAATATTTCATTTCTCAAGTTGTGGTAGCCAGAAGTGACATCTGCCCTTTCTCTTTCTATGAAAACACAAGCGAATTATTATTTTGCATGAAAACGTAAAATATTGGAATATTGCAATTAAGACACTTCTAAATGTTGATTCATGTTGTAAAAATTGAGCAAGAACATGTCATTTCTACCTACCGTCTTTGTTTGGATTCAGGAAACCCGAGAAACCGGCAAACATTTCTTTATCATGCAGCGGAAGATATATATAATTTAAGGATTCTGGAAAGACCTTCAGAACGACAGGAAGTTTTGTTAAACGACCATTTGGGTTAATTAATAATTAACAGGTGTATTTTTGCGGCATGACCTGGGCCTAGTTGTACCGTTCATGCACGTCCTCAGAGGGGCTTTTTGAATATTTGAGAGAATTCGTTTATTTGGAAACTGAATGTAAAATTATATTTGCAACCCAACTGTTGTACATTCACTCGGGCGGTTTGATTTAACCCTCACAGCTAAATATATACAAACGAAAATAAAAGTGAGTTGTACTATGACTGCAATAAACTGCTACTACATGACAACACGCGTCGTCTTTCTAGAATAAATCAAAATCAAGACTTTGTTACATTTACATTTCAAGTTTTATTGTTTTTTTCAGAAACATAAGCTGCACAGGTCTTAGCACTTTGCACGTGAGCATGTCAGTACTCCGAGTCCTACAAGGCAAAAAAACCCAAAAACATTTTCCACGTCTGCGTTCACACGCCGACCTTTGACCTTTACAGGAAAGCTCCAGTGGGGCTCAACCTATGTTAGTGACCCTACAGTATATAACACGACAAGTCGACTATTACGTACTTTTTCTTTTTAACATAAAACACAAGTAGCCTTCACTGAAGTATTCGTGTCTCCTCACTAAGAGGAGACGTTTCCTATTTCACTCCCGGGAAAGAGAAGTAGCGCTCTGCAGAGGGATCCATTTGGTTAACGCAGCGTCTCCACAGTCGAAAGTGGGGCGGCCTCCTCTACTCGTCTCACAAGGCTCAAAAGTCGCCGCATGATGTCAAAGTATCAAACAGAGCAAACAACATATTGATGATTTTCTAATCTTTAGAATTAGCAGTGTAACATTTGTCCTGAGGGTGGTGCTAAAGAAGAGGGCGTTAAAACCCTACAGGGTTCATCTTCTGGGGCATCTGCCCATTAGAGTTTCATATTTCTAGTTCTAGTGTTTCGGCCTGATGAAGGTGCTACAGGAGCGGTCAGGCGAGGTTAGCGTGCATCCTCGCCCTCGTTAAACTTTCACTCGTATCAAAATTATGACTGGAGGTTAATATTTCTGAATCAGGATCTCGTTATTTCCACGTACCCGAGACGTTTTTTAATAAATACTGCACTGAGCATCTCCGGCACAAAACTTTATTTCAGGGTGAGTTCAGTTCAATCTTTCAGCTCGAGTGCTCACCGGGCAGCTGCGTCATTTAGATAATGAAAGCACTGGATCGGACTTGGATCAGGGCCGTAAAATCTCGATCGGGACATCCCTAAAAAGGACAACCTCACCGCAAACGTGGAGAAAACGCCGTAAGAACTTAACACGTCTCCCGTTGAAACTCTGATTCCATCACGGACATTCACAGGTCAACAACACAGGAGTGACGCTTCCTCCGACGCCAATCTCACACGGGGACAGAAAGCAATCAGTCACCACGGGGGAAAAAAACAAACAAACAGAAAAACACTACATTTCCATCATACAGTGAAGTGAGCCGTAGAACCAGAAACTAGGCGTTAAACGAGGCTAAAAAGCTACAGAGCTGCAGACATGGCGACAGTGATGCATCTCTACATTAGTGCAAGCTACTCCTCCCACACTTGATTCATTATTTACAACAGCATATTGATTAAGGCAGCTTTAAGATGCAGAGCCACTGATGTTGCATTCAAGTGTCTGTTTTGAACGGGAAAGTACACTTCTTTCCACACTGATATTCTTTTAATAAGTAATTTCATGTTTCCTAGCGATGGAAAAACAAACAGTTCATTAAAACCCTATGACTTACAGAGGGGTGTTCTACAAGCACAGAAAGCGCATCTTGTGATTGACAGGAGTCTCGGCCTATCACATTTAGCCATGGTGTTTGCTGCTTGCTCGTACCAGCTCAGCTCGGTTCCCTTTGACCGTACTAGTTCATGTTTTTCTGCAGTCTATCAAAGGCAACTAATGAATCTGCAGTAACCTAAATCTACTAAAAATTGTCAGGACTACAGTGTGTGCTTAAATCTACTATTTTTCCTATTCTCACTTTGTTGCTGGTGGCAACAGATTATTCCCCCACTTTTCTTTTGCCAACCAAATGCAACTGCGGTGACGTATCGAATAAAAGCAGACAAATGTGGGTTTCATGATGGATACGAGGCTACTTTTGTTTCGCTCAGTTTATAAATTCAGTTAATTCATGCGTATGCGTTAGATGACTGGCTGTCCATCGCTAACTGTTCATTGTAAAGTGCACAAGATATTCTGGCGTTTTAGGAAGTTACCCAACAGCTTCAGGAGCATTACCACCCCCTTCTGGACTACAGTAGGGTCCCTAACCCTAACCCGGGAAAACCAAGACCCAGATGTGATGAGTGTAACTGAGTATTAAATCGCATCCAGATTTTATTTGCTCCTGCTGTCTCTGTACACTCATACACCATTCCCTTCTGGAACTTCATCCTCTGCTGTAGCACAATGTGAGAAACCCTGTCATGACCTGGAGTAACACAGCTTTAGGATAACCACATATAGTTAGAACCTTCTCACCTTGAGTGGACGCGTCTTCTTCTCGACGCTAACTAAAATTTGCTTCGTGTTCAGCCTTAACACACCTTTTGAGCAAAAGACATGATAAGATAAACAAGAAGAGGTGAAGTCCAGTGAGTTAGTTCAAGCTAAGTGCGAGTGCCGAAAAGAAGTCCTGCTAATAAAGGAAAACTCTGCAGACTTGAGCTGGTAACAGACGCCCCAAAGTACCTACAGCAACGTATCATCCGTTTCCTCGCTGCAGCTCCCAGTGAGAGGGGTCCGTGTGATGTGCAACACACAGTACCGTGAAACGTTTTGGGAGGTCCAGGCTGGAGGGACGAGCAGCTCAGAGGAGGGTTAAGGGTCGAGGTGGAGGACGTTTTCACTTTCACAGCAGCAGCTTGGGTCCGGCTCCGAAGTCTAACCTCTTCACCAGCCTGCAAAACACAACACACACACACTCAGAGCAATTCAGCTGGACCCGCGTCACTCACCAGCGGCTAGACCACAAATGTACATTTTAAAAAACAACCTTCAAAACATTGACCAAGTATTCATGTGACCTTATTTGTGTGGTGTTGTCAAAAAGGTAGTGACTAGCACATAAAAAAAAAAAAAAAAAAAGGAAAACAAGCAGAAAAAAGCTGACATGTGATTTTTGATCAAATCCCTTCTTATATTAAACAGATATCTGCATATTAATGCAAACTCTGTAGGCGAGGGACAAGATTTTGGTATCTGAAGTGTTCTGGTTTCTGTCTGTAGTCCGAGTAGCGGTGACCACTATGGTTGCATGCAGGTAAACAGTCTGCGTGGAGAGCAAAAGAGCCGTATTAATCTTGAAACTCTAGAGATTAGCTAAATTGTCGTCAGATGACAGTCGATGGGTTCTGAAATCGGCTTCTGACTATGTGGACTGTTTTTTCAATACTTTCTTCCTTTCACAAACCAATAACAGGTAAATCAACATTGTTGACCTGCTGCACAGTGCAGGACAGAGCAACTCACCCCTTGTTGTAGAGGCCATTAGTAGGATGGGATTCTGAGGAGTGGTTCTGGCCCGACACTGCCCCCTGTCCACCAGTGTGGCCTCTGCGACTCGCCGTCTGCTCGTGGACATATTCCCGACACGACGCCAGCTTGGACTCCAGGTTCTACAAGAAGGGCAGAAAACAGTTCAAGGTCTCCTGGAAACATTCAGCGTCATTCAGAGTCACTGTGACTAAGAGCCACACTAAGTTACGGTTCAGATCTTCAGCAGCTGTGGGGAAGTAAATGTAATAATTGTCCAGATGTAAATGTCAGAATAAAGGTAGTAGGGTTCATCGTGTTGTGAAAGTGTGAGGGCAGTTATCAGCATCATGTGAAGCAAACACCATCTTTATCTTTGGACGATTTATAGTATGTATGGAACTGGTTTAGGCATCAGTGTTTTTAAAATCAACGAATGCAAAGTAGCACTAAACACAAAGTACAGCTGAGGATGATGCCAGTGGTTTGGATGGTATTGGGTCACAAATCAAAGTTCACAAAGCCCAAGAGAGCCCTTTCACTCTGAACCACAATATTAACCTCATGGTGGTGCTGGTGTCAGGCAATCACCAAAATCATTAATGGATTAACCCTCTGTGGACCATGAATGTCTGTACAAACCTTTCATTGCAGTCTCTGTAGACCAGCCAAAAAACTTACACTGAAGTTCCAGTCAAGGAAAAAGTGCAGACGTTTGAACAGTGATTTGTACTCATATATTTAGGAACAATTCTTGTTTTGACTTTATGTTGCTCCGTTAGCTCTACAGAAGTCGTTTTTAAGCATTTAAGCACCCTGCGGCGTCACATGATGATAAGTCAGCAGCTGATAAAAACACAGACGGTGAACCGGCTGATTCCTGAAACGCCGAGTTCTACAAGGTTCCTTCTGGTGCGAGTACTGGGTCAGAAAAAAGGGCGCTTCTTCTTACCCCGACTTTTCGCAGCAGCTCGCCAACAATGTTCAGAGCCGAGATCCTGGCCGACGTGGTGAGAGGAGTCCCGGAGAGGCTTTCACCTGCAGAGACAAACATCTGATGAATGCTGAAGTTTCTGATAACTCCTGATAATGAAACTGGTTATCATTATCAAATCCTTTATCATTGACTGATGTTTAATTGTAGACACTGTAAATAAAAAAAGAGTAAACGGGCTTCCCCCCCAAAAAAAAGCCCTGAGCCGTGTCTGCAGTCCCTCTGGCTGCATACAGAACTGCCTACTACGTAGCACCAACAAGCCCTACTCCTTTTCATAGTAGTGTGCAGTATGAAACTGTGATATCCATTTTTTTACAGTATGCTAGGCCAAGCGTAGCCATGGCAAACCGCCGCCAGCACTTTGCATTGTGGGATGCAGTAGGAGAGGTAGACTGGTCTGATGCATACAGGAGATATTTTTCTGAATCAGTACAACATCCTGGTATTGTTGGCATGCATTTTGTTTGCATACTACATTTTAACCAAATCAGTACGTACTGCTACTATAGTAGGCGGTTTGGAACACAGCCTATGAAAAGGTAGCCTGTAGCATGTTGTCTGACAGGTAAAACCCAGGGCAAAAAAGTCCCAAATCACTTGCATAGTAATTACTAAAGGTGGCCCAGATGAAGGGAGCAACATGTTGATAAACTAAGAGCTACTCCTGTCTGGATTTCTGCATCAGCACACAAATTAGATATTTTAGTGAATAATGAAACTGCAACTTTAAACAATAAAAATGGGACTTTAGGGGGACATGCATGCAGTCTAAACACAGGAACCGACCTCTGCTGATGGAGGGCGGTGGGGTGGTGAAGGACTCTGCTGAGGGTGGAGGTCTGGATGGAGTGGTGGCAGAGGGGACTGGCTGGTTACAGGACAAAGACGTGGTTTTGTCTGGGGGGGTGAGGGGCGGGGTGGGGAAGCCAGCCGGGGAGGATGAGCTGGAAGGCTCTTTGACTGCGCTGCTGAAGGACGGCTTCCTGTCCTGAACCTGCTGTTTCTGCTGCACCGCAAGCTCCTGCCTCAGGTCTGACGCACACACACACACACACACACACACACACACACACACACACACACACACACAGTCACTTTTGGGGACATTACATAGACTTAACAGTCACTTCCTGTGGGGAACACAGCTTTTGTCTTCACTTTTTAAACCAAAAACACACAGCCAGCTCAAACCCGTTCCTCCGTGACGGCACGAGTTTGTCAAACTAGTTTCAAGTGACAGCAGATCAGTGAAGCTCTACCTCGGGCCTCGTCCTTCAGCCTCTGGACAGACTCCAGGAGATTCTCCTTCTCGTCCAGCTCGCTCTCCAGGAAGGCGTTCCTCTCTATAACCTGGTTCATCCTCTGCTCAAAGTCCTCCAGTGACATTATGGTCGCCCTGAAACACACACAGATGCAAGAACGTTAGCGAGGACTCTGGAGACTCGAGGAGGCTACTTTCTTCTTCGACTCTGTGCGAGTGCCCTCTGACCTCTTGGTCCTCTCCAGGTCATCGTTGGCCTGCTCCAGCTCTCTGATGTACTTGTGAAGCTGGTCCCTGATGGCTGTGGTCTCAGCCAGGTCTCCCTCCAGGCTGGAGATCTGCCGGTAGGCCTCAGAGTGCTGTGTCTCATACTTTTCCTGGCAGGAGGCCGACCACGGTGTCAGGAAAAGACAGAATATGAGAAAGAATAAAATTATAGATTATGAAGGCAGGAGGAGAACTTCAAATTCAAAGCAGAACATTTGAGGCTATTTAGTTAAAGTAAAAAAAACAAACAACTTGCATCTTAGTGATTCAAAGAATATCCAGCTAATGAAAGCTTACAGTACAAGGATCATTGTAACGCAGTTGCTGGCTTTATGTTTTACCACATGTTAAATAGTGCTGGATAAAATGGTATCTTCCAGGAGGCATTGAGAGGCTCACCGTTGGACGTGGCAGGAACAGAGAACAAGAACCCCGTGTCAACTTCAGCATGCTTCAGCTACATTCCATGACGTCTCTGCATACTGATCATACATGCTGTCTGAGATGAACCCCCTTTACTTCTTCTGTGTACATGTAGCTAATCTGAATTTAACTCCAGGTATGAGTTAATATCCCCCTCTTGACTTGACACCAAAAACTAAATGATCTCAAATTTGTTAAAGTAGAAATTGGGGAGGTGCACCACAGCTTGTGATGCCAGTGCAATGACCTCACAGCCTTACACCAGGACGCCGCACGGAGCATAAACAAGGCTTTATGATGGAAATATGCAGCAACCCATCTCCGTATCTTCCGTTTTAGTTGGAAGTAAGATTTACTTTTGAATCCTGTTTTTATTTTGCCACTGTCCCTCTTGTGATTTCAACCAATACATTACATTTTAAAATACAAAATGACTGTGATAGGTCTCATGGGAAGTGCTGCCATCCCCTCCAGACACAAGCCAAGAGTCATCAGCTGCCTCTTTCTGCCCTGAATCAATCCTCTGTGTGTGTGTGTGTGTGTGTGTGTGTGTGTGTGTGTGTGTGTGTGTGTGTGTGTGTGTGTGTGTGTGTGTGTGAGAGCACAGGCAACGGGAGCAATAAGACTCAACCATCAGCTGATGAATATGGAAATCCACAGTCAAATCCAATCAAATGGGTCAGTTGGTAGAATGTTATTGAAATAAGGACATGATACAGCCTCTCTACGCTTCAGAGCTGGCTATAAAACCACGTGGAGACAATGACTCGTACTGCAGAGTCTTCTCAAAATCTGCATATTATCTCTGTTAGTTTGCCAGTATCTGATAACGTCCTCTCGGCACCTTGTAGCTTTCCAGTTCCATGTGGAGACGGCTGTTGGCAGAGAGAAGCTCCCGGTTTCGCACCTCGCACTGCTTCAGCTCCGTCTCCAGCTCCACCTCATAGTCCTGACTCATCTGCTGAAACTCCTGCAGTTCCTCCTGGGCTTCCACGGCACTGTGCGCACACACACACACAGAAACCTTAATTCAGTTTGGCTTATAGGTTTTATACAGTAAAAACAATTGGGAATTGTTGGGCTTCTGTGCATAGGGTCAGACTAGACCTGCTCTATGTGAATTATGATATGGTGCTACATGAATAAAACTGAATTGAAACGACAGCAATTACACTCATATTTGGAGCAAAACAATCAGACTGCGATGTTGTCTAGGAGGAAGGTTTTGCCACAATAATTCTAAACCAGACCTGTTTGAATAAACACCATAGCCTGACCATAATCCCACCCAACCACAGGAAGCTCTGGGCATTATGGATTAAACGGGAAAGTCTAAACATCACAAAAATGTGTTTAATAGGAAAACACCTTGAGGCTGACAGCTGTTTGTGTTGCAGGAGTGTCTGCAGACTCACATTTCTATAAACTAAAGTGGACAGCAGCGAAGAGGAACTGGATTGTTTCTTCACATTTTTTTTGCAGAACCTCAGAAGTCCTGAAAGATTATATTTTTTTATATCTTGTGCCAACAAGATATTAACTTGCATAACAAGATAAAAATCATCAATAAGGGTCAGGCAAGACCAGGAAGAGACAACACTGCAGGCAAACTAACCAAAGAATGGACTCTTATATCATGATACAGTGTAAATATGTGGCCCAGCTTTATTGTGCATACCCAGTTAAACCAGTCTAGCAGTATTCATAACTTTTAAATTGAGGAACTGCAGAAAGCTTAAGAGAAACAATGCTTAAACACAACAACACAAACAGGATGGGGACAGACCTGTGTCGGTGCCTGGCAGCCTGCCCCTTCCAGTAATCCAGCTCTTCCTCCAGGGTCCCAAACTCTGGAGGCTCCGGATCCCCCATCTCCAGCCCAGGTGGAGCGCTGGCTCTCCTGTCACACGCCAACACTGGTCTGGGGTCCAACTGAAGAAGTACAAATACAAATCAGGCAATTTATCGTCAACGTTACGCCGGTTAATGGAGAAATCACAAGTTAATACAGGAAATGGTTTCAGATGATTCATCAATATATTCACGTTAATACGGCAACTGAATGAATCACTGTGTTTCATATAAAGTCTCAGTTTCTAAACCGTCGCCGCCGCCATACATGGCGTTAACGGTGGGCTTAGTTAGGAAAGGTGACTCCGATTAGTCCAAGTATTATGGTTAACACGGTTTCTTTGAATACTGCTTGTATGCCGAATTGGAGAATATATCCCACAGATTCACAAAACATCGCTAATCTCACTCAAATTCAGTGACAAAGCGCTGGGGACTCTCCTGAAACACATTTGCCGCAACACGTATTCGGAGTCCGGCGACAGCAGCTGGGGGCTCGAACTAACGTTGCCTCTAAGACAACCGGTAACTTTGACGCTCGTGTGGTCTTTACCATTACAACACCTGCTTCTGTGAACGCTGCAGAGGACTGAAGCCTTTGACTACACAACACACCATCACAGAGTCAGCGTCAGGAGAACGCCATTAAGCGTGTTAATGCAAACGAGTTAGCTAGTTGAGCTAACGGAGTTCAGCGTTAACCATTTAAATCCCCGCTGAGACGAACGCGGCTGTAACTTACGCTCACCAGTTAGCTTCGTTCGACGCAATGTTGACCAATTTATTCTTTTTACTAAATCCTCGTCGTGTGCCGAAAGTACTGCCGGCAAAATGTTTGTCGGTGAAATTTAAAGGCGAAACGACGAAATTAAACTATTAGCGGACTTGCACAAAGTTGCCGCTGTCTTGGGAGGACGGCGAACAATACACGTTGCCGTTCATATTGTCCAGAACAGCTAACCAATCACAAGTTAGATGCCGGCCTCGTCAAGTGTCTGTCAATCAAATGTCGATAGGCGGGATCAGGATTATTATCCAATCAGAAGAGTGGTGTCAGTGTAAGAGGCGTGGCAACATCGTCCGCACCGTCTAGACGTTTTGATGGATTATGCTGCCTTCCCGGGCTGTCGGAAACATCACGTCGCTGAAAATGAGGTACTCCCACTTGTTTGTTAAATTAGTTATAATCACATAAATTATAGGTATAATCACACATGTCTCTCGACTGATCATAGGCTCGTCACACTGCTATGATAATTAATAGTACTAATGTCAACAAACCTTGAACAGCAAGGCAGCATTATCCTTCTGTTTAAAGGCGAATCACAGCTTGTGCTTTTAAAATGACATAACCTAAAAACCACAAATGTAGCTACAAGTGCCTTTAACCTTCCTATTACCAGCATTTGAATGTAGGATGTCCTATTTGCAGCTTTTGATCTTGGAAGACTTGAATGCAGCATGTTATTTCTCATGTTATATATGGAAGCTCATTTCTGCCAGAAAGAAATAATAGATGAAAAGTAAGCAATGATGGCGAGATAAATGAAAATGAGGATTTACTCATTAAAAATGATAGGATACTAGGATGGGAATTGTTTGTAAATCACAATTTTGTGATTTTATTTTTGTTGTATTTTGTTCTTAACATTTCATCTACTTTTCTTTTACTGGGATTCCATAGACATTCATTTTTTTTTTTGAATAATGAAAACTCTTATTCTTTCTTCAGATCTTTCTGCACTGCAATGAACAGAAAACAGTCAAATGCACCAATTGTATTACCATTGCTGTTATTTTTTATTAAGAGTCAACGGACAGCTTTACCACACTTTATACCTCCATATACTACATTTATTATTCTCAGTTATTAGTCCTTAATATGGGAAAGTATGTTGTATTTTAAGCCCTCTGCTTCCGAGTTCCTGCTCTGCATCTGGCCACTTACATGATGAATAGTATGGTGGTCATGTTTCTGAGGGCTAATGAAGGAGGGCGTGTTGAACTAGCGTCTCAGCATGGCACCTGACAGCATCCTTGACTCTGATTGGGGAATGTCACTGTCACTTCCTGTTGGTGGGGTCAGAGGTCACACTGGCTCAACTCTGTCCTTGCAAAGGGATTAACCAGGCCTATGTGATCCTGTTTAATCCACACAACCCATCACTAGAGCATAAAGCTGTTATACACACACACTCCAATCCACTCTGTCCTTGCTTCATATTCATATCTACATGTTTTCAGCTCATGATAGGTTCCTATAACCAACGTGGCTCTATGGTTGGCAATCTGGCAACTTGGGTCTCAACGGCGATTTAATGGATTGCAATGAAGTTTGGTACACACATTCATATATCTCAGGATGAATCTGTAATAACTTTGGTGATCCCTTAAATTTTCATGGAGCGCCAGGTGAAACTTATATTTATTCCTTTGGTTTGTGTCCAAATACCTGCAAAGCCACACTTTGTTGGCCTACTAACACGCTAAACTAAGAGGGTGAACATGGTAAACATTAGACCTGCTAAACATCAGCATGTTAGCATATTGATGCTAGCATTTAGCTCCAGGCACCACAGAGCCTTTAAGTGTACTCTATGGTAAAGCCTCACAGAGCAGCTAGCATGGCTGTAGACTCTCTTGGTCTTGTCGTGTTTTCACTGATTGCTTCCATCGGTCTTAATCCACTCCAGGACATGGTTCAACACCTTAACAGTGCTACAGTGTCATTTTTCATGGCTTAACTCTGACACACTTTTCCCATCAAATCTCATTAGAGCCTGTGCTTACGACAGCATCCCATCCACTCGACAGAATACAAGAGATCTATAAAGAAATGAAGATGAACTGTCTGGCCACTTGTCAAAATGACACACCAAAGAAGTGTTGCGTTTCTGAAAATATCAAAGTACTGATGCAACAAAATAGTTGAGGACTTTCACACAAAGTTCTGAACAATACTGATAATTCTTTGAGGTTTTATTTTTGTGTCGCACATTGAAAACAGTATGTCACGTGGTTATTCACTTAAAGCTCACCTACAGAAGGGCTGTGTGCAGACCTCTGTGTTTAAACTTGGTCCTCCCCAGAGTACAGTACTTGGCAGGTACATTTAATCCGCAAAAGTACAAAAACACGTCAAATGCAGCCAGCGTTTTTCACTTATGGAATAAAAAGTGCACTGCACATTCATGGCATGTTCAGTTCTCTTTGCCATATTTTGAATATATAATAATAAAAATCACAAATCTGTCAGCTTCACTTGAAGAGAATTCAAATCTAAACGAGAGTGAGTAATGGGTCTGCTTTAGGTGGTAAGGTATCTGGGCTGATGGCAATCTATGTAATGTTTCAAGTAAGAGGACAGGATCAAGATACTGGAGCTTCACAGGTCAACCTAGGAGACACAAGTGGGATGCACCGATACATATCTTTTGGGATTAACACATAATTAGCCCTTTTGACTGGAGTTTAGTGTCACTGGTATGTTTTAAAACTATAAAATGGTAATTCAACCTGTAGAGGATTTGCAGTTGCATTGTGATTTCCTCAAAGGATAAGTCTGCTGCCCCAAATACTCACTGGAGCACCAAATGTGGATTCACCCGCCGCTGAAAATAGTCCCCCAAAAAATGTGCTTGATTTATCCTTGAACAACATCTCTGGGCCGTGACAAAACAAATCAAATCTGCTGTAGATATTCATGGTCCCTCTAATGTTTTTGGTGACTTCCTGACCCTTACACTAGCGCCACCATCAGGATGTTTTCAAAATTAAAATTGAATTAAATTTACTGAGCACATTCTTGCTCCCCAGATGATGAACCCTTTTGATTTTGGACACTTTGTGAGTGTTCAGACGTCAGACTCCTGAAGTCTGTTGCCTCATGTAATAATACAATCAGTGCATCCCAAAATAAGTGCAGAAACTCCATTTAAAATTGTACACACAGATAAAACATACATATCTCATTGTATTGATAATTAGTAATGACTTTCTCCAGCCAGCCAAACCCTGCAAGCTCGCAGACCTGTGGTCAGGGCAGCGTTGTCACCGAAAGAAGGCACAACTAGTGTAAAACAGGAACATCGAGCCTTTAAATCTGATTCCTGGAGCTGCACTGCATGGTGGGCTCACACCAAACCAGCACAGCAACCAGCCACGGCTCATCACAACAAAACTGCCCTTGGAAGTAAGAGGTCACTGGGTCCAATCTAGTTTCCACGGAGACTGCTGTGGTTTGGATCGCTGCAGCTGTATACTGTGTGTGCCAGGCTTAATTAAACACTCAGACCGTGCATCCTATTAAGGAATTCCGCTAACTAACTATTTTAGTGTTGCTCCGTTGTTCCACACGTCACTTTTCGTTCAGAGCAAAAAGTCTCCAAGCTTGCTGTGAATATTCATGATCCCCAGAGAAGGAGTCTTTATAATTTTGGTGACTCCCCCCACTTGTTAGTCTAGAGCTTCTATTAGGATAAAAGCTCCACTTCTACACAAGAAATATCCAAATATATATATTGTTAGAAAATGTATTGATCATGGTCCCCTGAGGATGAACCCATTTGATTTTAATGACCCCGCAACCTTCTCTCCAGCACCACCCTCAGGACAAACTTGATATTTTAAGCTCCAGTACTGATAAGGCTTTAGTATTTTGTGCTATGATGAGGACTTTACAATCTGTTTGTGGCTTTAGACTGTGTTCTTTTAACGGACTGTAAAATCAAAAATCATGTTAAAGTAACATTAAGGAATCAGTTTCCACTTTAGGTGGCCGGTTTTTTTCCTGGCCGTTTAGCTAAAGGGGCACTCCAGCAACTTAGTCAAACATTTTCATAATGTTTTTGCACCTGCGAGAGACAGATATGGTTGGGGTGTCCCAGTTTGATTATGGACCATTGTTCCATGTCAAACCCTTCTCTTCCCACATTTCTTGGGTTTTCTATACACTGTCAAGGGAAAAAAAAAAAACTTAAAACAAAGAAGAATATAATCAAGATATCCTGACCTCTCTGCCTGGTTAAAGCCCACATCTTAAATCTCAGAACTCTCCACGCCCAAGCTGAGATCAGCCGACATCTTTCTGCCACAGAAGACGTTACACAGCTGTTTTCACATGACAAACAAACTAGTCTGCATGTATGAAACTGCTGGAGTTCTTCTTTAAAGAACAAGATACGGAGCTGATATCATTATATCTGAGCTGACTGTTGGAGTTGACCACCTGATTACATATTTACTGTTGAATGTAAACTGAGCTGTTTGTCAGGTTGTTCGTTATGAAGGCCTAACCTGCATTTCACATAGATATCAACTACTATGTTTATATTATATATATATATATATATATATATATATTCTTATTAACCTGTTTCACCTGTGTTTGATTAACGTTTTTTACCTAAATGCTTCCTCACTTTACCAAGAATACAGTTCTGGGGAAATGAAAAAAATTAATAACAACATTCAGCACAGGAAGAAAATATGAAAAACTTCAGACTGAACTTCAAATGACGTTATTAGTATTATTACTGCAGCCGTCAGATTCCACTGTGTGTGTACACTATGTGACAGATGAATGTACTCGGTGACAATGTTTTCCTTTTTCCAACCAGTAACCATCTCCTCATCTCCTCAGTTCCTCAGTTCCTCAGCTCCTCGGCGGTGCTTTCAGTTTCTGGGTGCTGGTTAAACAAAAGTGGGAACCCCTCTGTCCTGTGACCAAAGCTCAATGGCCTGAAAAACAGAAGCGTCCTCCTCCTCCCTCTAGTTTTCCCTCTCGGCCTTTTGCTTTTTCCGGGCCAGCCGGGCCTCACGCATCTCCTCCAGGGTCTTGCGGGGGTCCATGACGAAGGCCAGAGCCACGGTGGCAGTGCCGTCACCGCTCTGCCGGGAGAAGCACAAGAAGGTGGCCCAGAGGAAGGCGCAGCAGCCCATGAAGGCCGTTCGCATGTACAGCGGCATCAGGACAAAGTTCAGAAGCTGTGACGGAAAAAAAACAGGAAACAGTGAAAATGTTCAGGAGATGCTAGAATCAGAAATGTGCTCTCATAATATGTCAAACGTAATGTGTAAAAAGTGTCAAATGATTAATCTACTCTTGTTGTCTAAGACATTTAATTTAATATTTAATGTTCTTACTGGAGTCAACCTAAAATTGAAAGTTTGTATTAATTTCAGAAGTAATGTAACTTTTCCTCATTCATCTTCATCAGTATGTCATCTGTGTAACTGGAGATTGGCTGATGATGTGCTTTGACTTGTCAAGATTACACCAATAGTGGCACTTTAATCAGCTTTGATACAGATGTTCATTAAAACCGCACCCTTTCTTTTGGATTCAGTGGACAGCTTCACTTTCTCATCCTTACAGTGGCTTTATTCTTGCACTTATCCTTTTTTAATTTCTAACCACAACAACACAGTCAGATATAAACGTGCACGAAACACTGCAAAGCGTTCACGTTTACCTGCATGAATGGCCAATACATGAGTCCAGTCTGAAAGTGGAAATAGGACACAGTGAGTTTGCTTTAAAGACGCACAGGACCCAAGCAATCCACATCCACGCTGATCTCTGTTCTCACTGCGCTGAAACATCATTATAGGAGACAAAGCATGACTTTGTGTATGCAGGAAGATTATCCATCTAAAAATAAAAACACACCGGTGCCATAACTGCTTCATGATGAGTTAATCAAAGCAAGACAGAAGAGGACACACTGCTGTGCCAGTATCAAGAAAATGACATACAGTGAAATGAATGGAACAGGATGTATTGTGATCCCTGGTCTGCCGTGGTGGAAGAAGTATTTGGTAAAAGTAGTAGTTCTGAGCAAAATGAAGACAAAGTATCCAAAGTAAGTTATAAGTAATTAGTCATTTTATAAACTCAAGTATCCCAGAACTGTAAAAAGTTTAGTAATTTAGTACAAAATGCTTAGTTGGTTTCCACCACTGTGAAACATTCCCATTAATCGAAACGAGGTGTATTGGCATCACTGGCCTGGAACTCTTCATGTACTCACGTAAGGTCAGATTTTAGGACACTGCAGCCAACTGAATGAACTGATCACCACTCACATGTATGTAGGCTGCATCGTTACATCACACTGCAGCTACAGCAGCGTGACACTGGCAGGACTCCAGCTCCTGAACGTCCCGAAAGCCGCTGACGCGATTGAATCACCCCGCTTGCTCCCGGGCTCCTGGGCAATCTGGGTTAATCTGGAAGGTGACCTTCCTTACCTTCCAGGTGTTGAAGAACTTCTCCCTCCAGTCTTCAAAGATGTCCTCCTTTCCCTCCAGGAAGCTGACTCCTGCGGGACACAGCGGTTTGGGGTGACATTTGCAGCCTAAAGGCCCGTCAGGCCTCGGCACCTCGGCCCACATGATGTTTGACTCAGAGACGACCTTAATAGGACGCTCATCAGCGTTTTTAGAACTTGGCAGCCACAATCATCAGCCCAAACGAGGCCTGCGGTTATGTTGAATGTTGCAGCTGTAAAGAGGGCAAATACTCTGAACGTGTTACAGGTGTTTAACTGCTAACGTGTGTGTGTGTGTGTGTGTGTGTGTGTGTGTGTGTGCTCCTGCTGTGATTTGGATGTTTTTGGCATCAGAAAGCGCACAGATGAGATATCCCACCCCCTGCACTTTCACCAGACTCTCAGTGTGCATCGGTGTGGTTATGGTTATGGTTACATAACTATCTTCTGCACGTCTTACCCGTGTAGAAGACGCTGGTGGCCAACGGCGACGCGAAGCTTTGGTCCAGCAGGAGTTTGCGGAAAACCATCCCGGCGGACTTTCCGGGGAAGCGCATCTCCAGGGCGCGTAGCCAGAAGTAATTGAAGTTGCCATGGAAACTGATCGCCACAATGGCCACGTTGCGAGTGTGTTTCCAGTCCATGCGCTCCTTCTGGGCTATGAGCTGGTGGACAAGGTCGCCGCCGGCGAACAGGCCGCCGTACAGGGTGACGTTGGCCAGCCAGGGGGACCGTCTGACGGCTGCTCTCAGGACAGCGCTCCTCATGTTGGGGGGGGGGGGCTTCACTTCAGCGGTCAAGGCGCCAGCATGGCGGTTAAAATGTGCTGTCCAGGCCGTCAGTAATCCGGGAGGGATCAGGAACAGCGCACCCGATCGCAGGTCAGGAGACTCGCGATGCGGGCAGAACCCGCCAGAAAGCGCCTCAAACGCTACGAACGACAGACCCCCATCCTCTAACGTGTCCCGTCCTGCGCGCACTGCGTCCGCTCGGTCCAGACCCGGGGACGCAGGCGGGTCAGGCGCTAATCTGAGCGGCGAACCGCGTCACTGGCCCCACCAGCGCTGGTTGGATGTGCGGACGCGCGTTCGGCTCGGGACCAGTCACACCGGGCACGCTGACGTGCTTATTTATATGTTGGTAATCTCTGATGAAACGGCAATAAATCTACAATGAACTCAACTCGGTACAGAGGCAGGGGACCCGGGTTCTGATCCGTCAAACATTAAGAGTCTCGATGCACCCAGTCGTTCCACAACAAAACCGAAGTCTGGCGACACGAGATCACCTTCCACATGCGACCAGCAGGGGGCGACGTGACTCCACACGGAGCTCAGCTGAAGGACGTTACCGCGCCTTCCGTTCCTCAGTCAGCTGTTGAAGGATCCAAACCGTTTGTCGTCAAGCCACAAAGTGGACTTTTGTTGCTTCCAGGCCTCTTCTAAGGGATTTGATGTGCATAAATAATAGGTACGTGTTTTTAATTTTATTTTTTCCTTTTAAAATTTAGGTTGCGAGGTATAAAATGCTGCTTTAAACGTGTACAGTAGCTACACGTACCACAGACGCGTGTAGGTTTGGACGCACACGAACACATTTCATCCGTTCCGCTGATGTTCTGAGGGGTCGGCTGATTAGGGAGGGCATTGGGTAAGAACGCCTGGATCCAATTGGCTGCGTTTCCTGTCAGTCGAAGGGATGTTGTCTGTGATTGGCTGTGGTCCTGAAAGCCTCGGAAGTGTCATTTTTAGGACTTGAGCAAAACTTCGGCACATCTAGCGGCGGCGGCGGCGGCTTCGAGCCTGACTCACAACCGTCGGGACGGAATGGCCTCCAGAAAGCTCTAAAAGACGCAGGTACGTTTGAAAACCTTTCTCCTCACACACACACAAAACAAGGGGGAGTCTTTTAACGTTTGTACCGTTTAGCAGCTCTTTTCTTTCGCGGTTAACGGGAGCGTTTGCTCACATTTGCGCCAACCGACTTTCATTGTCTTTTTGGCCACAAGCTAGAAAACAGCTCCCCCCCCCCACCCCCCCACCGGAGCAGGCAGCGACAACCGGCATTTAGACACACACAAAAAACCCCCCGTGTCAACGTCGTCTCGCCAACCGGCGAACAGCGACGTCCACGTCTCACACTAACTCTTTACGGCCCCGGCAGCTCGTTAGCAGCCTCACGCTCAGCTAACTGTTTTGGCTAGCTGCTAGCTGTTTTGGCTAGCTGCTAGCTGCTAGCTGTTTTGGCAGGACGGAGCTGCCGCGAAGTGAACAGGCGTCTCCGCCGAATCTACTCAAAGTACGTTGTTTATTGAGGCGAACTGTCGTTTCCGTCTTGTGTTGACTGACAGCCTTAACGCAGTGAGGTCAGATGGGCAGGAGGCAAGAAAACACGAGACGTTAAGTCGCCTCAATTATGTAAATATGCATGTTACATTATGAGTTGTAATTAAGACCGGCGGGCAGCCACAGTGCTGCTGCTGGGCGGAGACTGAGCCTGATGGAAATAACTAGAAGATATACGGAAGTTGCTGTGAGCGGGTTTGGACAAGTCTGCTGTCTCCTGTTGTCAGTGATCCGCGCTAATAATAATCATAATCATCATACTCGAGTGCCATTCATAACTTTGCTGTCAGACTTTGCATGTGCAGCCTCTTCGAGCTCCTTGCTGCTCACATTTATTGAAAAGGGTTTGACTGTTGTTTGTGTCCTCTGATGAATGAAGCCGCAGAGAAGAGAGAGCAACTCCGTAAATACTAAAACATCCTAAAAACACAATATAATAACACAAAAATAGCAGCGGTAAATGGATATTGCACAGATCTGAGGTCGGTATTTACACAGTACAGGAAGGTGCTGGGTATACTAGTGCCCGTGACTTCGATGCGGGTTTGAGTTCAAAATGTTAACAGCTTGAGGGAAGAAGCTGTTCCTGAGTCAGTTTGTTCTAGACCGCATCGACCTGTAGGGCTTGCCAGGCGGCAGTAGGTCGAACAGGTGGAAACCTGGGTGAATGATGTCTTTTATAATGTTCCCAGCCCTGCTGAGACACACATCCGATGGCATCTCATAGACTGTAAAGTTGCAGCCAGTATGCTCATGATATTAAGAAGCCAATGCACGCACACATTCACACGCACAAGACAGCACAACAAAACGTTTTTATGACGTCTATTTGCTCAGCCAGTGTCTGTTGCCCCTTTTTGGATTGTGACCAAAATATGCGGTTATATCAAGTATTTGGCTTTCCTCGCCTCGTGCAAAGTGTAAGTGTGAGTAACACTTCCTTCCTCCCAGGCAGGACTTGTTTGTGTCGCCACGTTTTTAGGAGAAGCAGATATATTTCTGACGCCGAAAAACAGCCTGACAGACCTGTGAAACCGGGACAGTAGCAGGTTGACCTAAATACTCTGGAAAGCACACGGCAACACGACAAATCCCTCCCTGCCTTGCTGGCTGGCTGCACATTTACATCAGAAGCACGCAAGAAATAAAGACAAAGGCGATTTCAGTTTGTTTCTAGCCAACACCCGTATCATATAGACAAAACCAGCTTGATGTTTGCTTGGTAAAGTGCCCGGCATTCACTTTGAGTCTTTAGAAGATTTCCGAGAGAGGGATTAATGAACCGCAGGATTAAAGAGAGGGGCTGCACCCTTTCTATTAGGGGATGGAAAAGAAGATGTATGTTGTGGGTGGCTGTTCATGGCTGGACTAAAGGCCGCTGCTCTGGTTGTTGCAGTTTGTCAGCAGAGAGCAGAGGACCAGTGTGTCAGCAGAGAGCGAGTACATGCCTGCATAATCCTGCAGCGCCACATTTGCATCCATGTGCGTATCAATGCATCTGCAGGAGTTTATCGGTTTGCGTGGGTTCTATTCAAAAATGTTCCGTGACAAACAACTCGGGTCCATTCAAGGACTTTGATTACACAGCAGATTCTATGATTATAGTGTACTGAAGCTGGGACGATTAATTTATTTTTAAAAAAATGAATGATGTGAATTGTTTCGGTCACTTTTCGGGCCAAACATCTGCAGGTTCTAGCATTTCAAACGTGAGGTTTCGCTGCTTTTCTTCACCATATATGACAGTAAATGAAATATCTTTTGGGTTTTTGTAACTGGATTGACTAAAGTAGACGTCTGTAAAACTGCTGACAGGACAACTGGAACTGAAAACAAGGCCAATTATGACTCCTTCCATTATGGATGTTTGATCCATTGAGGTTTTATGTTTGTAAAACTTTCCTCGAGCTGAGAAAAGCCATTTTTTTTTGGCGTATGCACCAGGTGAGCAATTCCTATTGGACTGAATAGCTCAATAGGCGCCGTCTTTGGGTCCGGTATCCAGTTCTTATAATATGTCCATTTTCACGTCAGACATTTTGACTTGTCAAAGCAGGAACAGCTCAGATGTAAGTAATAACACTGTGCTGCTGAAGCAGCGATAAGAGGGTGAGATGACATTTTGTGATCAGTGGGCTGGTAGCTAGATATAATGTGGTGGCTAACTGTGTTTCTCTTGCGGAGAATTGTTTTCATGGTCAGCTGTTATGCAGAGCTTGGATGAACTCATTATGGGTTTCATGTTGAGAGGCTACGTTTACTGTAGTGCAACGCAAGACGCCCTCCTGGGCCAGTTGATGATACTGTATGTGGCAGAAGCATGACGCCTGCTAGTGACTTCCTCTTTCGATGAAGGAAGCGTGGCCGACCGCAGCCAGAACCCGGTTGCGTCACTACTTTCAGCTCTGAGGAGGACGGAGAAAAAGAAAGTAACTTTACCATCTGAGGATTGAAGTGAGCCTCGTTTTCTAGTAGGAATCGTACATTATCTTATATTTACAGCACAAACACATGACTGAGTTTGATGATGCTGTTGTTACTGGATGTAGGTTAATACACATTTAGTCCACAGTCTGCGAAAGGTGCCTCTCATGTACGGGATGGAAATCAAAGGCACCATGAAATGCATAAAGTGACAATTCCACAGTCTCGCCCACTGAAATAAACTGTCTTACTGTGGAAGCTTGACAGTTAGCGATGCACTGGATCAGTACCAGCAATGACATCAGAAACTAAATTAATCTGCATCTTAAATAATCTCGAGCTGCAACGATTAGTCGATTGAGAGAAAATGATTTGCCAACTATTTTGATAATTTGCCGGTTGTAGCTTAAATGTGAGGATTTGGGGCTTTTCTTTTTTTCGTTTTTGACCTGCAACTTTTTGGGTTTTGGACTGTTGATCGGACAAAAGATGCAATTTGAAGAAAATGTGATGAGTATTTTTCACTATTTTCTATATTTTTTTTTTTAGACTACGAATAATTGTTAGTTGCAGCAGATTAATTATTTAAATCATTTATTATGCACAAATGCAAAACAATTTCTTTTTCCAACTTTTCAAATGTGAAAACTTATCTTCCTCAGTTTTATATCATAATTAAATATCTTTGTGTTTCGACCTGTTAATCTGACAGAAAATGCAATTTGAAGATTTCTCCTTGGGCTGTAGGAAACTAACGTCTTCAACGTTTAAATTCTTTAAAGAAAAAAACAGTTAACGGATTAATTGATAGTGTGAATGAACTGTTGGAGCTTGAAGTCCCCTTGATTCCCTCCCCAAAAATAGACTGCTTTGACAGGAAGACATTTAGGACGGTTCATTCAGTTCCTCCAAGTTTAAAATCAATTTCAAGTGAGAGTTTCTGGGCGTGATGCTGTTAGTGCATTAGCAATATATTTGTATAGCTAAAGAAAGTCTGCTTTCAAGGCCCTTTCTGTTGAAAGTGAAATGATGCCGTCACGGCGTGGTGTTCCATTGTCTTTGAGTGGTTTCAAGGCTTAAACCCAAAAACGGTCAATATTCAGAAGTGCGCGTGTTGCAGGAAATGTCAGTTGAACCCAGTGAGAAGTGCTCTGCCCTCATCACTGTAATGAATTTAGTTGCATGTACTGTAGAGAAACGTTGAATGTGACTGCGGTGACGACGTGTTCAAACTAGATGAACTTTGCCATGTTGATGTTACTTTGTTCTGTGCTATCGGTGTCCCCCATGCGGCGGCTGGCTGTAACATTAACATGCAGCCAAAATAACCAAACGTCATCTTTGATAAGAGATGCTGAGCTCACAGGAAGGCGCTTATTAAACTGACTTTGCATCACCCGAGGTGGGCCACGCTTGTAAGGTCAAGGTCAGTCTAATGGCACTCTGCAGCGTGCTGAAGCTGAGCAGAAAGTACTGTAGTGTTAGTTAACTGGCTGGCAGTGGCAGGAAGTGGTTTTTCTTGTTGCCACACATCCTCCGTCAGCCAGGGTGCTCTGCATTTGGTGTTGGAGGATGCAGGTTATTAAGCTTTTGACTCCGCATGCATTTTTATTATTCTCACGGTGCCTTATTTTCATCGGACAATGTAGAGCAGCCTTACGCAGGTGCATTCAGTCTCCTAATTGAACAACTTTTCAAACTCAAAGGTAGAATTCATCGTGAAATGTCACATCTGCCCACAATGTGATTGAGTTTGATTTCACTCAAGGCTGCAACCAACCATTGTTTTCACATTTATACACAAACAAAGAGGCTGAAACCCAAATATATTTTATGTACTATGATATAAAACTGAGAAAGTCAAATCTTCACATTTGAGAAGTTGGAAGAAGCAATTGTTATTTTAATTAATTTTCTCTCAATCAACTACTCGTTGCAGCCCTAATTTCTGCTATATCCAACAAGCATGGTCGCAGAGCATTTATTAAGAATTTTATGTTTTTTTTTGATAAGCACAAAGTGAAGAGTCTAATCTGCCGAAAATACAACAGCAGAAGAAACTCGTTCATGTCCCCTGTTGTTGGCCCGCCCCCGCAGGGAGGCGGG